>JAOVVI020005254.1:0-10054 GCA_028571085.2 Nepenthes alata
ACAGAAGTTGCTATACATTTTTCAAACATAATTTTTTAAAATTTTTATAAAATGTAGTATCAAATACTCGATCAACAAAATAAAATATATTTATTTATAGTTCTTTTTTATATCTTTAAACCTTTTCTTTTCGATTTGGCCCGAGAATCCTTAGCAAGACACAACACGATCCAATCAAAGAAAGGTGCTATGCCGTGCTATGAGTTTAAGTAATTTGTGTCGTGTTTAACACGAGTACGATACATCAAGCCCGGCCTACTAAGTTAGCCATGCCGGCGCAACACGCCGGCTTAGCCCCACCCAATTAGATTATTGTTCACCTTCTTGATAAATGATAAATAAATTTGACTTCTGAGTCATAGCGTAGCCTAGAAATGTTTGGGCTACTGCCCTATCGCCGTTTATCCTGTCCACTGTTTGACTTGGAGCTTAATGCCTTGATGTAATTTCGTCTCTTATTTTTAATGCTTCTTTCTTTATAAAAAAAAAAAAAAAAAGAATTCTGAAGATTTTTCATTTTAATTTCAAATTTCTAATCGGTTCTTATTTAATTCTAAAATACTGCAAAAGTATTCTCTAATTTTCTTTTTCTCCTCTCTCTAAATCTACTCTTGACTTTTTTTTTTGGTAAAAGATTATGATATTAATTTTTATTTAATAATAATTTGCATATTAATGTATGGTTGAGATAGTTTAAAAATTAATTTAGTAAACAAATCGACGCTAGAATAAAATTAATTTAGTTTCCCGGCCGGCGACGGTGGTGGTAAAGGAGCACAACCTTAATCTGATTCTATGCATGAATTTTTGTCTATATTTCAAAAGTTTCGTTGTTTAATTACTATTAATAATACCAATTCACAAAAAGGGATCTCGAACAATAATATAACATCATATTTCCCAAGAACGTCACAAAACTAACTAAACTGAAAATACATTCCATTAACGTCATAATTTGGTGGGAGGGACTCTTACGCTCCTAAAAACAACCGGGGCCGAAGAGAAGTAAGTCACTGCATCAGAGCAAACCCTAGACAGGGAGGGCACGAATAATGGTCGAATGACATCACAGCTGTTCATTTATTTTTAACGTGGTGCATAAAATACAACCCTAAGATAGATCAACTAAGTAATAAAGCCCTAAGACAAAATACCAGGAGTCAACAACTGTGTAAACAAATTTCAGAGAACATGTCCATTGAGCTGAGCAGCCAGTTGCTGCAGGAAAGGCTTTAAATGGATCTAACATTGTCAGATAATGCTAACTAAAGATGCTAACCCCCCCCCCTCCCCCCAAAAAGAAAAAGCAAAGAGAACTGTGGAAATGGTGGTACATCACAGACGTTAAGCCCTAACTCATTTCAGCACCTAACAGGCGGACCATTCGACTCCTGCGACGCATCTTCATGGCTGACGGAGTGGCTACCGGCATGTCGTAGGGCCGCTTGGCTGTTGCTGATGCCCTCTGTGTCCTTGGCCAACTCCTCAGATGCTGCCTTCTCAGCATTTGAGGCAGCCTCACTGGGAATTCCTTCTTTCACATCCTTCTCCTCCATTAAAGACAAAGTATCAGCAGGCACAGGCACTTCATGCATTACCTCAGCATAATCGAGTTTCTTCCGCGCTTCCTGTTCATGTTCAGCTGGCTGGTTAGTACAAGGGAGAGTCTCAGCATCAGCTTCCTGACTCTGTGGTTTATCACAGCTCATTTCGTCCGTTTTCTCTTCAAATTTCTGGTTAGATTCTTCCATACCATCAGGATCCGAAGCAGCTAACTTGGCCTCTCTGCCTAGAATATGCCCCCCTGCATCCCCTGGGTATTCATTTTTATCGCCTTCTCTACGGTTCTTCGCATCCTCTATGCCTTCGGTTTTATCCCCTTGAGCATGGTCCTTCTTCCCTTCTGCAGCGTCTTTGGTTTTATCTCCTTCAGCATGGTTCTCCTCATCTACTGCATCTTTCATTTCCACTTCAGCTTTATCTTTGGTGTCTAAGTTAGCTTCAGTAGGAGCAGTTTCATCTTGAGCAGCCTCAACTTTCATTTCGACTTCTGTTCTATCTTTGGTCTCCTCAGCAGCTTCAGTGGGTGCAGTCTGATCTTGAGCAGCCTCAACTGTCATTTCGGCTTCTGTTCTATCTTTGGTCTCTTCAGCAGCTTCAGTAGCAGCAGTTTCATCATGAGCAGCCTCACCTTTCATTTCGACTTCTGTTCTGTCTGTGGTCTCTTCAGCAGCTTCAGTAGGAGCAGTTTCATCTTGAGAAGCCTCACCTTCTTCATCAGTATCTCTCTTGTTGTCTTCTGCCTCCTTGGAGCTTGATTTCCTTTGCCTTTTCTGTGAGGACCCACTTTCAGGTGTATATGTTGCCTTTGACTTGCCACTCAATCTAGCAGAGCGTCGTGGATTATCGCCTGTCAAAGCAACAATGCAGTCGGATTAACTTAACACACAAACAGAGCCCATTCCTGGCAAGGGGAACAGAATTCAGAAGAATAGCACACCCCATCTACCTGTTCCCCATTCAAATTCAGACGAAGACGGGCCTCCAGGATGGGATTTTAAATATTGTTCCAACTGTCTCTTATTCTTGATCTCCTCACCAGTTGGTGAAATGAAAATTATCTCATTCCTTCTTGGGGTCCTACCTTTCCTTGGAATAAACTGCAGATGCAACACAAATAGACGTTATAATTTAAACATTTACTATAATCAACAAGGAAGAAACAAACTCTCTTTCCGCAAGCAACAAGAGCAGAATCCACTTTTCATAACAGAACAACATCCTTCCATCAGAAAACAAAAGATGGACAATATCACAATTTCCATTCTCACTCCTTCTCCTCCCCCCTCTCAACTAATATTGACTGCCGTTGGCTGCAGACAAACCATCTCCAGACCATATGGGCCCATTTGGCTAATGGGAATGAGATGCAAAATTGAGAACAGGCATGAATAATGACTAATAACAATGGTTCAACGGTTAAAGAATGGTGGTTTAACATCATTCATTTTTTTTTCCATTTCCATTCCACTTTTGCAGCCACCCCTTAATTGGATATGAAAATGAGGGAACACAGGAGTTTTCGTTACATAATGATTCTCAGGAAGTATGCATATGAAAATGAAATATATTGACACAACTTCATTATCTCAAAAAACTACCCTAATAGAGGTTCTAGAACAGATCCGAAGTCAAAGCAGAGCGAGAAAACAACCTCCTAATAACAAACTTTTGGAACATGTCAGCTTCAAAGCTTGTGGAACATGTCACATTTTCTTTCCTGCTGAACAGTTGTGGTATCATAAAACAGGAAAATAGCGGCATGTATCACATTTTCCAAAAACGTTTTTAGCTCCCCAACACAGAAGGCGTACCAACAAACAACAATATGCTGCTTTTCAGAACATCTCCATTAAGGGATGCATTTCGTAAGACATCAACATATTGCCATCATGTCTTTAGCACGCAAACAAAACAAATAACTGACTATTACAGTTCCCTGAGAAGGGAGTGGTTGCCTGCAGGAGTTTAGACCAAACACCACCAGTCAATTTCACTTTGGGGCCAATCAAGCCACCATTTTTCAGTGATGAGTTCTAGCTAACAAATTTTGTTTTTTTTGGTTTATTCATTTTCCTTTTGCTCCACAGAAGACTACTTAATTTACCAATTAACTGAAGTGCGTGATGTACGTGATTCCTAAAAACTTAATCCAACATCTGTAGAAATCCTGATTTGACATTTGAAACCTATGGCAGCAGCTGGAAGACATCCCTTGTTGTTTTCTGTCTAATTTACTTCCATACATCTGCCTGTTAGATGTGAAAAATGCACAACACAAGGCCAATCGAACATCTTACACCAGCAAAAGGCAACGCATCGGCAAGTCAATGTCAATAAGAACAAGAAATAAAGAGGTGCCAACAAGTATTTATGGTGATAATTATGTATCAAATTTGCATCAGCCAACAAGTTATTACATATTATCCTATTTTGCCGGCTCTGAGAAAAATAAGAAATTGTCAGGTGATTTGGTCATCATGGAATAGTAGATCCACTAAATCAACATCTCAAAAACTTGTAGAGAAGAATCTCAACACCCACCTAAAGGGTGACATGAACTAGCGTTGATGTGAGGCATCTGTGCCAAATCTTCTCTTCAAAAGCGGATAGATTTCTTCAACCACATAACCAAATATGAATTTGATCGAATAAGATCAAGCTGGGAATAGACAATCTAGTATAATGTACGTCTTCATGAATATCTGTTTCCAAACGCTCTCATAGAAGGTAAAAGAATACAAGACGGATGATGATGGTCCTGAAGAAGAGAGAAAAGATGGTAGACGTGTAGCTTCAATGAAGCCATTATATGGACAATATACAAGGACAAAAAGCAGTAGTGGGAAGTTTAAGAGCACTGTAAGTATCATGGAGAAGTACCTTTGAATGGAAGAAGGGTTGGAAAGCATACAGAGAAAATCTTGAAAATAACTTCTCTTTATAATGATATATATATATACAGGTGTGGCAATCATGATGTTGTAAATATCTTCTTAAAGCTTTGATTGGATCTAGGAATATTTGAGGGATAGAACAAAAAAAAATTAAAGGAAGCTACTTTTACATGTTTAGATTGCATGAAAAATTACAAAAAAAAAAAGAAAAAAAAGTAACAAAAGATGTGTATTAGAATATTCCTATTTTTAAAAAAGTGGTTTTCCTTTTATTTTCTTTCTTTTATAATTTTTCTCATCAATTTTTTATCCTTCAATGTTGTCTAGATTCAAACCCAAATGGTATGTTTGGATTAAAGAAAATAAAAAGGAAAGAAAAATAATAAGAAAAAAAAAAGAAAAGGAAAATAGTAAGGAAAAAACAAAAAGGAAAAAAAATGAAAGAAAAACATTTTCTTTCCTTTTTTTAAATGTAACGAAAATTCATATTGAAAAAAATAAATTTTTAAGAAAAATATTTTCATTATTTGGTTACCAAAGAAAAACTAAAAAATGAAAAATATATGCCTTCAATATATTAATAGGCACATTTTAATTACTATTTTATGTGCTCATCTGAACAGTTTTAATTTCTTAATCTATACTCAAAGAATCCATGATAGGAGGTTATAGGGGGAGAGAGCATTCGAAAGGACAAGGAGGGAGGGAGTTTAGTGGAAAGTTTGGATGACAGATTATGAGAATGAAGGTTTGGAGGAAAGTGCAAAATTTGTCTAGAAAATTAAACAAGAGACCTGATTCTTTTCTCATTTTTTTTTATTTTCCTTTCATTTTCAAATGGAAAGTGATTTTTCATAAAACATTACATTTATATATATTTTTTCCACACTATTTTTTAAATAAAATTTTTCATCGAATCCAAACATTAAAAATATTTTGTTCTAATTTGTTTTCCTTTACCTTTTCTTCAAACCAAACATACCCTAAAGGAAAGGCAGATGGATAATCTGGCCAAAAATTAAGTTGGTGTTCCTTTATTACTGCCAATTTATGCCAGAATATCATCTTATATTTCCTCTTATACCTGTTTCAAAGGTCCATTAGAAAGCACAATTGGGCTGCAAAATGCAGTTATGACAGGCAACCAGCATCATGTTAAGCACCAGTATTCCAAAAGAAAAAACATGAAGACACTACCTGACTGGTCACAATTCTCAGGGGTATTTTTCTTCACTAAATTGCCAACAATTCTCTCAAAAAAATCTCTCTAAGTTTCTCTATAAATTTTTTAACATATTCTGACAAATCTTGGCCAATGAAGCCCAAGTAAATTGATTAGATTTGAGGCTCTGAAACTCAATACACTAACCCCCCCCCCCCAAAAAAAAAAAAAATTAAGAACAGAAGTCATCACCCATATTGAATCCCAACCATGAATAATACTTTGCTGGTCTCATGACTAAAATCGACATTATTTTTACAAGCTATTGTCAATAACAGTGGGATTTTATGCCATCCAATTAAAGGTATAGAACATAAGGTACTGGGAAATCCTGAGGAACAATTCAGCTGCCTGAGAGATTAAATAGGAATAGCAAAATACACAGGACTGTATTATATTGAAGAAATATTATATTAAAAAAATTGTTGAAGAAACAAGATTGATGTGGAACAAACCCAACCAATAACATGCAGTAATCCAAAGATCCCGTTCAATTATTTTTTTTTCCATAAAACTTCTAAATTAGATTAGACTTATAGAATTACATTTTCTTATTAAACAAGAAAAACAAGGACATCCTTTATGCTAGACCACTAAATTCCAACTTCCCAACTCACCTCTTAATAATTTTCACACCCAGTCTATATTTTTGTCTTTAGTTGCCAAGCATTCAACCACTATAACTTGTCTTTTTCAATTAATTTAACCATAATCAGTTACAATGTTATTATTAGAGAGTCATGGCATAGCATAAAGTCTTGCTATGTGACCTAACGGTCCAGAGATTGTCCTGAAAATGGCCTTTTGCAAAATGCAAGGTGAGATCGCATAGATAATAAACTAAAAAGTGATCCGACCCTCCCAGGACCCTACGCCTACTGAGAGTATCATGCACTAAGCTTCCTTTTTTAGTTGCATTTTTGTTATTGCTACTATTTGTAGTGTCTTTAACATTGATAGGTCTTTTAATATTCAATTATTGAAAACCAAAATAGGCAAATTGCATGCAAGAGAAAGTGAGATTTGCATTGGCACCATAGAAAAAAGAGATTTTCCAGGGCAAATCATTAGCACATTGCTTTACAAGAAGACAGTCAACCTGATCATATTCATGGTTTTGACCCGAAACAACGCTTTTGACATTAATCTAGCACTACATTGGGTCACAATAATGAAATAATGAGATATACAACTAACAAGTGAAATAAACGGGAACACAAGTTTTGGCAATATAGGACTTATCAACGAGTTCAAAAAAGAAGCATCCATATCCAACCTCTTCTCTTCCTTCCATTTTCCATAGCAACCCAAAAGCAATAATGCTGCAGATAAAATGAATACCTAGCCCTTCTAAATACAAAGTCAATAGAAGTCAGACACTCTAGTCTCTCTAGAAAAACCCTAGCTGCTCTCTCTCTCTCTCTCTAGAATGGACACCCTCATCCCTTCGATCGGCAACCCTACCGCTCCCCCCTCCCTCTGAGATGCAGGAGACACCAGGAGGCCTAGATTTCAGTGCAGATGCTAGGACCACCTGCCACCATCTGAAAAGACAAAAAGCAGGTACCTTCCTTTGACCAGATGTTGAAGATATGGAATGCAAAGAAACCGAAGACAAAAGAGCCACATCAGAAACAATTCAAGCCAAGAAAAGAAGACCCACGTTCCTTGAAATGATAATGAGCAAGGGGCAAGTCGAAAGAGATGTGATTGATGAAATGGAAGATAGCACAGCCATGGAAGGAGACATCATAATCGACCGCCTAGGAAGATGGCTACCCATCGCTCTCTCCGAAAACTTGAAAGGTAAACTCTCAAAAGATTGAGAGTTCTCGGTTATTGTCAAACTTCTTGGACGGCCATTAGGGTATCGACCACTCTATGCAAAAATCCCGATCCTATGGAATGCCACAGGGAACTATAAGGTGATTGATCTTAATTGCAGATATTTATAGTCAGATTTAGCAATCTCGAAGACTACAAAATTTGTGACAAAAGAGTCATGGATGGTATTCCAACACTACCTCACCATGACCCTGTGGTACCCAATTTTTAGGCCATCTAATAAAGAGGCCACATTAGCTATCATATGGGCAAGACTACCAGGACTAACAGTCCATTACTACTGCAAAGATTGCTATATGGGCCATCAGGAATCCTATTGGCCAACCAGAAAGGATTGATATTAATATCTCAATAGCAGATAGAGGGCGCTTTGCCGAAATTGTGGTAAATCTTGACCTTGAAAAACCTCTCATCGCTCAATTCATTCTTGATAGGGAGAACCACAGAGTTGAACATTAAGGCCTTCCAGAAGTGTGCTATTGTTGTGGAAGAGTAGGGCATGTCCTGAGGAACAGCCCAATGATGCATAAAGCTAAAGCAAACATGGTCCCCACCCAATGTAATAAAGAGGTTCACATGACAGAACAAGATCCTGACAATAAAAAGGCATGAAAAACCAAGGAGAAGAGGCGTATGGACCACGGATCCATGCCCGAAGGCAGAGACGCAGAGACGCCAATCAAGGAAGCAAGATCCAAAGACTGATCAACAAGGCAAAGTGACGGAGAAAGAAACATTGATAAGATCACGTTTTACTGGACTTGCCACCTATACAACAGAAGATGCTATCCTGACCCCCAAACAATGTCATTGAAACCCTTTACACTGCTACTACCCACACAGTGCCAGAAACCAATGCCCCCCAAACAAAACCTTAGTCCACCCAACCTCCAACAGAAGACCCTCCAACCTCTACCAAAACCAAGTCCACCAAAAAGATTGTGCCCCCCCTACCATGATCAACTGCAGCCTACTGTTCATGCCAAAGCACACAAATCCACAACTAAAAGATGTGTCCAGCACCCAAAAAAAATCACCAAAAACAACACAAAAGTCCAACCCAAATGTTCAAGTAAACATCCCTCAAACTGCTCTTAGACCAAGCGCCAAGTTGAACATCAAAACCCAGACAAAACAAATCACCATTAATTCTACAAACAAACACCCCACCAAACCACCACTTTGCTCTGTGAGATACAGGACCATGATCCACTAAAAGACCCTCAACAATTATTGCTGGCCAAAGATGAAGAGAAAGGAAATATTAGCCCTACTCCTACATTTCCTGGAAAGGCTGATACTGATATGAGTGATGACACCTTACATCACCACTAACTTTATTCATGTGTGTCATCACCTGGAATTGCAGGGGAGCCATCAGAAGAGGCTTCTGAAGCGAGCTTAGGGAGATTATCCAAACTCACAAGCCGGAGATCATTGCCATTCTTGAATCCAGAACCAATGAGCACAAAGCCACTAAGCTCTTCAACTGATTAGTGAAGCTCAAGGCTGAGGGGATTTAATTTTTCTGGAGCAGCCAGCTTGTTTATGCCATGGTTCTTGACATCTCCAGTCAGGTCATTCACCATCACAGCCATGACAATCTAGGAAAGCTAGACTGGATCCTCTACGTCATTTATTCTAGTCCTCAAATCTACCTTCATCAACTGCTCTAGGAAGATCTGAAGAACACAGCCCCATCTCTCCCCCTTCCCTGGTGCAATATGGGCAACTTAAATGATATCATGGGATTAAAGGGAAGACAAGGCAGAAAGCTTGCCAAAATTAGAAAATGCATACAATTCCAAAGATGGACTGAGTCTTGTGGACAGTCCAACCTCAGTGATAAGGGCCCTAAACTCACCTGGCGAAACATTCGTGCTCCACCAGCTTCTGTCCGAAAACGACTTGACTATGCCCTTGCCAATGATGATCAGAAATGCTAGTTTAATGCAGCTATGATCACTCATCTCAACAGGATCTCCTCTGATCACTGTCTCATTTTCCCGGATACAGAGAAGATCTGAAACACGAATCACTTTAAACCTTTCAGATTTGAAGCTATGCGGTGCAGTCATCATGACTACAAGCAACTCTTGACTATTGTGTGGAATAACACTATTAGAAGCTCCACCGAAGAAAAAAAAAAGCACTTGTACAGAAACATCTTACTAAATGGAATAAAACTACTTTTGGAAACATCTTCAAAATGAAGCATACTCTATCCAGGCACATCAGAGGAGCCCCAAAAACTCTTATGGGAGTCGATTCCAGCAGACTCAGGCCAATTGAAGATGAATTAATGCAACAATATAGAGACATCATGGCTAGGGAAGCTATTTTTTGGTACCAAAAAATCTAGACTTTCCAGCTCATTCAAGAAGAAAGAAACACTTTGCCACTACACTCAACAAAGGAGACATAACCAAATTATTGCTCTAAAAGACTATGGGGGAAATTAGTGTGACAGAAATGAAGATTTGAGGGCTATGGCTGTGCTTTACTTCCAAACGATTTTCCATGACCCCAG
>JAOVVI020005255.1:0-16696 GCA_028571085.2 Nepenthes alata
TGAAGATCAAATTTTATGTTTTTTTTTTTTTTCCAAAAGCTATGTTAAAAAAAAAATGTTTTGAACAGACCCTTAATGGTTTTAAACTTTTTCCATGAATTGGGGAATTACAGCTTTATGTTGTATTGGAGAGTTTATGGCATTAATCAGCTTGCTTCCATCTTTGGTTGTAACATCAGAACTCTTCCTACCACTTGCGTTGGCCTCTATGTAATAAAGATGTGTCCATTTGAGGTCCGATCCTTGCTAAGTTCAAGAGGAGGCCTGGGGCTTTGAAGAAGCAACATATGTCTAAGAGGACTACGCATACTCTTATTAAGAATACTTTGACAGCCCTTCCAATTCATTTTTTTCTCTTTCCCATAGCCTCTTTAGTTATTAGTAAGATCGATACACTTATGAAGAGTTCCCTTTTTTGGGGGGTGGGGAGTTGCAGTGGCTCCAAATTCTATGAAAAGCCTATGGAATTTCGGCAGATTTGGTAGTGGACGATATGAAATTGATTAATAAAGCTCTTTGGGTTAATGAATATGGAGATTTGTGAAGGAGAAGCACCGTTTCTGGAGGGCACATTCGCTGCTATCTAAAAGATGCTATCTGGTCAGAGTTCTATGCCTTTTTTCTCTTGGCTTGGGTAATCATGTATGTTCTGGCTTTATAATTGGGTGGGTGATCTTCCTTTTTATGACTTTTTTTTTTTGTTTGAAAAAATGAAAGAAATAGTTCTGATTTCATTCACGACTTCATCAGGCGATGATCTGCAATCTGCTGGTGTTTTTTTAATATACTGCATCAATACACTCAGCAAAATCTGTTTACTACTAACATCACTTCCTCAAATCTTCTATGGTCTTAAAATTCGAAAATAGATGCACTCAAAAATTCAATTTTTTTAAAAAAGAGCCAAATATCTGGGGTTTGAACCTTTAGAGTTTTGCTAAAATCTAGAATTTCAAATCTAAAAATGGTTCCTAAGTTGAAGTAAAATAACATTGCAACAGTGTCCTCATGTGAAAGTAATCTTAATGGTGGCTGAGATCTACTCTGATTAGTATGAAAGTGTGCTTTCACACAGAATAGCAGAGCATGATAAATAAGCAGTCACAATCCCAGCAGTTCCTGCTCCAGATTTTTTGGGATTACAAGTTTGAATTTAGCAATATTTTTACATTTGCATTTGTCATTGAGATTTGGTTATTATTTACCTTTAGGTTCAACTACCCTAGCTGTAAAAAAGAGGGATTTAGCCCATAAAAAGGCCATTTGTATTTTGCAGTTTGGAAGCTGAAACGAGTGTTAAGCATAGAATGCTTTACATCAATTAATAACGGGGACTAAGGTTTTGCCACCATCAGTCAAATACAAGCAGCGGCACTAGTTCAAATACTACGAGAGGCAGCACTAGTTGATTGCTTCTGGAAAATTCTGGCAACCACTACAGAATCTGGTAGCCTTTACCAGCACCCTCTCCCCCCACGACAAATCTATGCATGAACACATCAAAAAATCTGTCAAACCCCCAGTCAAGCACCGTCCCTCCATTGGAAAAAAAATAGACAAATTGAAACCCATCTTTAAAAACCACCTCTGAATATGGCTGGAGCCTACAGCAATCCAACTCCTGCTGGTGACATTTTTGGCACCAAAGTTGTGCTCCACTGTCAATATGGTCCATCACTTAGAAGCCTCACCATGAAGCTATGGGCTTGCGCAGCATGAACTCTGCACATCCACCAACATCTGCTTTTTCCACTGATTTTTCCTTTGAAGCCTCCCAATCACACCATTTTTACTTTCTATTTGTTACAGATTGATTCGTTAAAATAGTTTGACTAACCCTTGCTCCCTCATACTTAAAAAAGAGGATCCTTTCCCAGCCCATTTTAAAGAGAACCCCTACCTGATTATAACACAACTGTAATTTAGTTTTTTACAATCCCCCCTTTACTCTATACTCAGCCCAATTCTTTGAAGAAAAACAAAAGAACTTGGAAATTTTACAGCTTTAGGCCCAGGACAAAATTTGTTTAAGTCAAAGACACGGACACGTTAAATTTAGAGGAAGGGCTTAGCTGTTAACAATTTGAAGCTAGCCTGAAAGCAGAAATCATTGTGGAGAAGAAATATCTAATCTTCAGTTAGCGAAATTGAACAGTCATTTGATGCTGTGTTCATTGCCAAATCTTGAGAGAGAATTTGTGAATGATAAGCAGCATGAAGTGATGGAGTCGCATGCTACCAAACATAAGCTCACAATGGCTATGTAAGGAACCAACAATTCGTAACACAAAAAAGACCGGCATTCAAATTTATCTTCTAGGGTTTTTTGGGGTTTTAGTGGAGACCTAGACTTCCTTTCTGAGCAGGATGTGGAAGTAAAGTGGTAAAAGGTAAAGAAGAAAAGCATTGATATAAATATCGGCTGATACAATATATATTTGCTAAAATGTATTGGTATCATATGCTACAATATCGCGATATATTTCAAGATGGATCGATACAACTCATATATCGGTCGATATATTGGCCCTATTAGCTTACAAATTTCAAAATTTTTTTTTCCGTCCGATATATACGATATCGATATATATTATCCGATATTGCTGATACTGATACAGTTACAATTGATACTGATATCAATATTTTAATCTATGAAGGAAAGGTAAACAGTATAATATTGATTACACCTCCTTCAACTACTCATCTAACGGAACAATCAAGTGGTGGTGTTGAGTTTCATCCATCAAAGAAGTAGCAAGAAATTCCTATAGATGTCATCTCACTCTTTAAGGACAAAGTTCATGATTGTCTCCATATGCAAAATTACCTTCTTTGAATGGTGATCACTAATTGATGCAAGGAAGTTTTGAAGCATGCCAATCGCGGTGCATTATGTCCAAGACCTAACAGTAGGTCAGTCTAACTACAGCCATTATTCAAGAATTTGTCTTTTATCTAGGATGGATTAGATGTATCTTGGAGACATTACATAAATAGCACAATCAACTGAAACATACCTTTCAAGCAATCATTATCATTCTAGATTTAGGAGTTGTAATTTTCATTATTTACTAAGGCCAGAGGCAATTTAATCTTCACATTTTTGTAAAAATATGCCTGAGGAATTTTGGGGAGACTAATGATTGCTTCAATAACAGCCTCTTGTATTACTTGAGCAGGTGATTGCTCAACTTGTATTCCATAGACTTCACATGTTCCTAGTAAGTGTAAGAGGTTGGGAGTGGTTGATGTGGGAAAAGTATTTTGTTCCCAACCTTTAAAAAGAATTTCAAATGTCTTTTCAAAATCAACGGGGGCTTAAATAGCTTAATTTCTCCTTTTGCATTTTCTCTTAGGTTGTAATATGAGTTTCCCTCTTTTTTCTCATAGGTCATCTATTGTTTTTTCCCTCTTTCCTACTTTAAATGACTGCAGACTTGAAGTAAGGCATTGTTTTTGTCCTCTTTTCTACATTTTCATATATATTATATGTAATTGGCTTGAAGTAAAGACTTGAATTTGCAAATAATGGTATCTGACTGCTGGGCTATATGATTGGACTTGGCTCCTTGTTGAGCTTTAATCTGGAGTGGGACTGATAGAAGTAAATCTGAGCAGCAGTCCGGCTTCTGGGCTCAGGCGCTGAACCCCTCATTGTTTTCTGGTGATGTTCTCTTTCCCTGCTTTTTTTTCCCCCAGAAAGTTCCCCCTCTTTTCTATTAGAGTTTGGAGAGTGGTGTCAATGAAGAAGGGTTTGGGGTGGTGATGTCGGTGCTGTTCTCCATGATGCTATTCAGTGACTTAGTAAAGCAGGAGGCTCTTGTGTAAGCCTTGTCTGCTCTTATGTATTCTGAGAGATCCCTTTGTGGTGGTGCTTAGGTGTCAAATCTGTGTAGTTGCTGGTAGAAGTTTAGTGATAATGACTCGTGGTGTTGTGTTGAGAATTTCTGATCTGAAATCTGATTTTAGAATTTTTTGAATTTATGATTGAGTTGCTCTGCTGTGTGCCTTTTGGTGGCCAGATGGCTAGCTATGGCATCAGTGAAAGGGTTGCGATGTTGGTATTTTTGGTGAAATTCTGTTGGTTGCTGTGGCTGCAATTATGATGCTGCAGATGAGAGTTTGATAGCAGGCAGACAGTGAACGATGGCAATAAGTTGGAAGCGAAAGGGATGTTGATGGGGATGAAGACAGCGGAATACATGATGACGTCAGATCAATAATTTTTTGTCCTCAACCACCTTGAGATGGATGCTATCCTGACCTAAATTTGGAATTCTCAGCGATTCACATGTCAATGATTGGATAAACATTGTTGTATCATACTGTTATAACCGTACGAATTTTTGGTTTTCAATCCAGTACTATGAACTATTACACAACCTAATTTATATGATTGTTTCATCCTACTTAGTGGGATATAAGATTTTATTGTACCATTTAACTTCACAGTGTTGTTTAAGAAAATTTCACCAATTTCTCCTGCAGATGTAAAATGATCTTGTTTCGATAGCCCATATCAATCTGTGTGCTTTTTTTCCCCCACCATGATTAGGCTAGCAGGCCTGCCCATTAATCCATTCGATTATTATTGCATGCGTAGGTGGGTATGCTGAAACTCTTCGTGTGCAGCAGAGCAGAAGGGATGAAGGGGAGAGGATGAGGAGCTGGGCACAGGCTGCATGGAGGAACCGTCGGTTGTCGCTGGCTGAGGCACTCGATATCACCGAATCTTGTTTCAAAGTGCCCGTCATTGATGCTCGAATCTGCCGAGTCCTGTGAATCCTCTCTTGCTCTCTGGTCTATTGTAGCACTGTGACTATGAATGCATTAGCGTGCTCCCTTTGTTTGTCACGCGTGATGTAGTTGTAAACAATATAGAGGCACATAGTCTGTTATGTATTATCCATGCTTGAACTGAAGTTTGCTCCAAGTCGATTCACTGTTGTTAGGATGGTGAATTTACGACATATTTGTTTGGTGGAATAAAAAGTGGCTGGATGTATATATTTCACCTTATTTATGTTGTCTTGTTTGCTTAAAAAATGATGATTAGAAACAAATTATATGTGAAAATCTATTATTAAAGAAGTAAGAATAGCTAATTTAAGAGAAATGTGAGTTTATTAATCGCAAACACGCCCCACCAGGCTGCCACCGCTCTCTGCAGCAACCATGGCCTTGATATTTGGGTTTGGTGGTCAGCACCATAGCCAATTTATATTTGGCTCATTCAGACTCTTTGCCGTTTGGTTTTATTTCCTTGGACTCTCGTGATCTCACTCAATTCATATGAACCTGGATCCTACCATGTTATTGATGAGCCCATCAACTTTATTTTGTTTATAAAATTTATTCTCATCCTACTTTAATTTCATCGATCCAAGACTTGAAAGCTTCACTGGTGGCAACGATGGGCAAATTGCCCTCAGTATTTTGCGAGAAGTTTTCCAGTTGGTAAGCTTTTTGTTGGCCAAAAATGGGACGGCCAATCGACACAGGCATAAAGGAATAATGACAATCGATATTTACGTAAAAAATTCTTCTAAATCAAGAAAAAAAAATCACGGGATGTTAAGTCCGTAAAATTACATTATGTATGAAATAGAGATTACAAAACAGGAGGCGAAAACAGAACACGCAGTTGGACCCTCTTCCTCTCCTTTGTTTGTTCTTCCTTTTTCTCACACCTCTCAAGTCTCCTTACATACACATATATATATAAGTATATACACAAGACCAGCAGCAGCAGGATCTCCACGTCCGGCTCCATGGTTGGTACATAATTTTCAAGAAGTATGCATATGCTTACCCTATACAGAAGCAAGTGGCACATGCCTGTAGCAGCAGACAGATCTGCTATATTGAAGTTCCAATGTTACCTAAACAGGCAGGTCAACCAACCTCTTTCAGACGTAGCAAGTTTTCTGTGTTGCCATAACAAGTCGATCAACCTTGTTGACCGTATTTTCATTTATATTGGTCAACACCCTGTTGATCGTCTTCATTGTTGTTCTGAGAACCCACAGCCAAAATGATCACCTTGAATCTTCCGCCGGTCAACCATATTGGCCGACTGTTGACCGTCCAACCGGTCAACGATGAAGACTGTCTATCCGATCAACCATATTGACTAAAACTTTTTTACGGGAGTAATTTTCAACACTTTCTACTTCTGATTCTGTGCCAATAGCGCCCCCGTCCCTGATTTTTGCTTGCAGAAATCCACACCCTCCGGTAATTCTGGGTACCCTTTTGGTCAGCCCCGTCGAACTGTAGTCCATGGAGATGCTATCTCCCGTCGTTCCCAACTGAAGTTTTCCCTCCTCGCAAGGAGGATAAGAGTATTTGTTAAACCCCCGATGGAAATCGGCCTTAGAGAGGCAGAGAAATGGAAGATTACCTTTGTTGGCTACTTTTGGAGAAGAAGCTAGCTTCTCCTGCCTCGGATTTCATCCTCAAGAAGCTCTAGGGGTCAATTTGGATTAAAGAGTGTCCTGGTGAACTCCTTTGATTTCTTCTTCACATTCCATTCATATGATGGGCTGTGTAAGGTGCTTGAAAACGTCATTGACTGCTAAATGGGAACCCTTTGATCCTCAAGGAAGGCATGCTGGTATGAACCTTTCCAAGGAGGTTCACAAGAGTCTCCCTCTATGGGCTAATTTCTTTGGCATTCCTCTTGAATCCCTATCTGATAATGGGCACAGCTACATAGCTTGTGTTGTGCACAAGCCAATCCGTGAGGACAAACAAACTAAGAACCTGGAAAGAGTGGTTTCGCTCATGTTCTTATTGAGGTTGGTGCGGAGGACTGTCTTCAGAATGAGATTTTCTCAGTTGCCGAAACTGATCCTTATACTGGCGAAGACCCTATTATCTAGATTCGTATAAAATGTCCTCGTAATTCTTCTAGATGCTCTTGTTGTTGTGCCCTTGGCCATTTTCATGGAAACCTGCAAAAGTAAGCCTAAGATCGTCTACGTGGCCAATGGTGGTATCCTCTTTACGGACCGTGAGTTGAATTCTTTGTCGGATGCCCCTGTTAATGCGGCTGGCTTAGGAACTCAAGATTATTGATTTCACTGTGCAGGCCCCAAATTGCGTTGATGCTCTCAGGTCTAGTGTAGATGATCCTGTCACTAATTTACCCAGGATTGGGCTTGATGGTCGTCTTCCTCTCCTGCTGCCGGCATGATCCCATCCTGTGCTTTACCCCCTCTGGTGGCATCACCCATGAACAAGGGGAAGGCAATTGACAAGGGTATCCTCAAAAAAAAAAAAAAATCTCAGAAATCTAAAAGAAACACAGTCCTTAGCCTGATTATCAAATGATTCGCATAGGTTGTTGGAATGTTAGAGGCCTCAATTGGCTGAATAAAGCTAGAGATATTCAAGATTTCTTCCATACCTCAAAGCTTGATATTTGTTGCCTTGTTAAAACAAAAGTTAAGAAGGATTATACTCAAGTAGGACTCTAGTTTGTTGTTTGTTTTGATATTTATATATTTGTATAGATGAAAAGTTTTGTATTGATATTTTTTTAAAGTAAATGTTTTGTACTTTTTTTACAGTGAAGGAAAAATTTAGATATTTTTTTTTATAAAACCTCCTTATTTGATAGTTTTATTAAAAATTATTATAAAAAATTAAATAAAATAATATATTTAGACAGATTTAATAATTGTATCTATTATCCATAGGTGGTAAAAGAAAATAACACTTGACTCCATTTATGATAATAAATATGTAGACGGCTTGTTACGAGAGTAAATAGTAGTGATTTAGTTTAAGGTTATGGGGAGTATATTTAAGCCTTCTTTAAAATTAATCTTTTGGATCTTAGTACTCAGATTTTAGCATGTTGTAACTTTTTAATATTTTATTTGTATTTGATTTAATATTAAAATGTTTGACTTTTAAAATTTTGCAAGCATTGATCATTATTCGGATTTATCTTATTTTTTAATTGGACTTTAACTTCGAGCATTTATATTTATGATATTAGACATTTGGGTAATTTTTTATATTCGGACTATTTGGTATTCGTATTTAAATTATAAATTTTATATACAAAATCATATTTAAATATTTAATCGATTTGGGCATTCAATATTCAAAACATTTGACATGTATTGGATTTTATATATGTTTAATTATTTTCGCTCATTCATTTTGATTTATGAAACTGTATAATTTATTATGTATTTATGGGTACAACATCCATGGGCCAGCTTAGAATTTGAATAAAGAAATATCCAAGTAGCGGCGGCCTACCAAAAGACCCTCTATGCCTAAGATCTAATCGGTGTAACGATTGACCCAAAGAATTTAACTTGAAATCCTCCAACAATAAATAGGTATTTATTAATAATTAATGGATTGTTACCGGTAGTTATCACACCAACTCAACAGTTGAAAACCATGACAATCCAACTGATAAATACAAATGACAATTACAAGAGTAATACCCCTCAAGATTACTAATACACTAATTACAGGTAACGGTTATACAAATAACTCTCATCATAATTATAGGTAGAGCCATAATGTCCAGTAACAGCTAAATCAACATCTCACATTATAAATATATCCTTCCTTCACAAGAAAATAAAACCTGAATCAAAAGAATATTCGGACAAGTGAAAGTCATTCAAACCTACGAGTACATCTCTCGAAAAGCTACTCTCCCCACAAGTGTAACAACACTAAGTCACTAACTCCATCAAGCGCACTTATTGATGCCTAATTTTTCATTGAACACTCAATCTTTTACACTTGCATTCACGCATACATTGTCATCATCTTTTTTTCTCTTTGATATACAAAAATTACTAATTTGAGTGTCAAATGATATATTGGGGAGCAAGTTTATATCTATTTAACCATTTGTTCGTTTGTTATGGTGTATGAGATTTAAATTTAAACTAATGAGGACCGGACCCACTTTCAGTTGAATTCTCGAATATGATTTCAGTTGAATTCTCGAATATGGTAGCTCCCTAATTCGTTCAATTCTTTAGTCCAAAAAGGCATAATATATACATTAATATTTGTTGAGCTTGGCTTTCGCGATTTCGTCCTTATTTTTAACCATTTCAAATTAAGAGGCTTAAAAACTTACAATATTCGTACAGAAGATATTTAAAGATGTTGGTTATTGTATATTAAAAATTGGATTTTGTATTTGGTTTTGTATTTGGTTGTATTAAGAGTAATATTAGAGATTTGTTATATGCTCAATTATTAGTCTATTAATGTTGTAGTATTATCGTGATCGTTGAGTATTTTTTTAGTACTTTTTTATATAGGTTTATTTGTATTTTTGACCTAATTTTTATTATATATTTTAGAGACCTGATATAAATAATTTGGCCAAATTCTATACCTATTATGATTTGTGAGCTTTATGTATTTGGGTTTTGGGTTCGTTCGTGTCTAATTCTGACTTTTGAGGTTTTAATTGCATATTTATATATTTTGAGTTAAAAAAAATGAATTTGATTTTGGGATGTCACAGTTAGACCGAATTTATCTTGTTAATTTACTATAATAATTTTTATTTAGTCAAAATAAAAAAAAATTTATACAATTTCATACAAATTCAAGGTAGAGTATTTTGTCAATATGTATACATAAAATAACATATAAGGTCAAATAAAAAAAAATTTATAATTTTGTAACAAATTTTATAAGTGTAGGCACAATTCTTCAAATCAACAAATAAGTAAATTCAGTAAATAATTCAATATATAAAATTAATGATTTATTTTTATTGATAATAAAATTAATGAAATTGAGTAGGGTGGGAAAAATAAATTTGAGACTTTTGGGCCATCATAATTTAATTTAGACATCATACAATATATTATTTTTTATCTAATTATAAAACTTTATACAATGACCATTCTGTAGGGGCTGGTTATTATTTAATATAACACAGTATTTAATATTATAAAATAGTAACTAAAAAGCTATTTGAAATAATTTTCAACTAGATAAATGTTTTATCCATTATATTAACGAAAACATTTTATTAACTTCAGGGATTCTATACATAAAATACTTTAGTTCGTCATTATTTACATATTTATCCTATATCATAATAATTTAAACCTTTAAATATTAATGTATATTTATTTATTTATTTATTTTATGTAAAATCAATAAAATTTATTTAAATAAAAATATCATGTGCCAATAGATTAATAAAAATTTCTGTATTGCAGATAGATTAATAAAATTTATTCATTTACCCCTTTTCGCTTTATTTATTTATTGATTTTTTTTATTTTTTAAATTTCTTCTTTTTGCATCTTAATTTATATGATTTATGATGATTTTTTAAAGGAATTGCAGCGGAATGATAATACAAGATAATTTTTTTCAAGAGAAATTAATTTTGTACGTTAATTAAGAAACAGAATATAACATGTTCTGTATAAGGACTCCTCTTTCAATAAATAAATAGTTGCATATTTTTAATATGAGAAGATATATTTATTTATGAAGACTCATGCATTTTTATAAATATATCTATTTATGAATACTCATACACGGAAAAATAAATTAAAATACTCATAACTATTTTAAATTATTTTAATTAAACTATAAATAAACAATAATTAATTTAAAATTAAAATTTAAATATCACTATCAGTATAATCTATATATAACGATCAATTAAAAATTAATATAGGTAATTAAGATGCCGTAACCCCACCCAGCACAAGAGAATTACGTTTTAAAACAAAATCATCTAATTTCTTTATTCTTTTTTTTTTCATTTTAGGAGAGCCCAAAACAACAATATTGACCAATTCTACCCATTTCGTGCAATTTTTTTTTTTTAAATAATCAATTCAGATGAATAAGTCAAAATTATACAATTGCCATAAGAATTAAGGCAAGTTAACCGTCTATTTTTGAAGAATAAAAATAAAAATAAAAAATATAGCCAATGCTAATAAAGAACGAGTTAAGCCTAAACATATAGACACAAAAAATACAAAAGATCCCAAATTTTCAAAGTGGTGCCACTAATATGATTAATAGATTTATTAAAATCCTATTTTTGAATGATAGATCACGACCAATTAAAGCACGATAGAAACGTCAATTTGATATTATCTTGTACACAAAAATAAACAATATCTGCCGTCCTCTCTGGATTGCTGATTGATTTTCTTTTAAAAATTATATCATTTCTTTCATGCCAGATAGAATATATTGAAACAGCTAAGACAATGATAAAGAGTTATACAATTAATTTGCTATAGAGATGATAGTGACTTCTTACCTAAAATGCCCTATGTTACTACTGTTGGGTCCAAATATAGGGGCCCATAAAATACGGTCCAAAAAAAACGCCCAAGTGAAAAGTCCAGATATATGTCCACAGACCAAGAGGACTACATGGCTCAAACAACCCAGGCTAGCTCCTTATGTTAGACTAACCTAACAAGTCCGATAACGTGGACTAGTGTCCCAAAAACTAAAATAACGGCAAAGGTCTGAGAGGTCCCTTTAACCAACAGGGGCTCGAGGACACCACAAAGAGCTGACAACATCAAGGACGCCAGAGAAACGTTCGAGAACCCTGACCCTCAGGTACGAAGGTTAGGAGAAGAAGCCCGAGAGCCTCAGAGGTTCCATCATGTTTCAAAATAGTCCGAGAATTTAAGAAAAAATCCGATAACCCTTCATACGGAATCAGATATCCTTCAAGTCCTCCCAAAAGACAGTTATCGTCCGAGAACTACCTCCCTCGAACGGGTCCGTAAACTCACAAAGGGACAAGGCATGCCACACAAGGACGAGAACCATCTTATACATGGCCAAAAGCGCCAACTAAGCAATTTTGCCGATTTTCAAGGAACCTGCAGCCACTACAAAACGCCGCCTCTACAGAGCACGTCTAATCAAATCAAAACTGACGCCTAGAGTTTACATACCTGACACGCTTAGGCCCTACCAGCAGCGCCAGCAGCGTGCCTCCCTACACACGCCATCATTCCTGACATGGACAGTAGGGCAGGTGAACGGCTCCCTCATTCGCTTGGCGTGATCAACAAGAGAGTGGACAGCCTCTCAGCCACACGCCAGCTGGCACGTGTCCTCTCCCCAACTGTATAATTTCTCCTATAAATACATAGCAGAGGCTATTGTCTCAGGACGCTTGGACCCTTTTTCCTCTCTCTAGAAGAAGAAGGAACAAATGTGACAAAACATCCCAACGATAGAGCTTTTAAAGGAGAGAAATATAAAACAAGAGACAAGAAAAAAATTTCTAAAACTTGTACTTTGTAATACTTCAAACCATAGTGAAGTATTTTTATAGGCTCAGAGCCTTGTAATTTTTCCTCCTCATTCAAGAGGAGGCTTTCCACGTAAAAATCTGATTTCAATCTCTCATTCTCAACACCCTACACTCCAAAACACTTATGTTGCACTGGTCCCTCGGATCCGAAACGTAACAATTACCTATATATACAATTACGTATAACAAAATCATATACAATGAGTTTAGAATAGAAATAGCACGAGTTAGTAATATGGACCCAACCATTTTTCTATAGTACATCATTTTATTTTTCCATAAATATGGAAAACTATATATGACATAATTGGACTGCACACAAAGAACATATAAGAAGCTATTTGAGGAATAATAGCAGCTTTTTATTTTATGTAATTAATGCTCCATTTACGTTGTAGAAAAAATATTTAAAATAGTTTGAGCTATTATAAGTTGTTTAATTTATTTCTCGACCTCTATTTTTTATTTTATTTTGATATTTATTTGATACAAAGTGAAGTAAAGTTGAGTCTAAATACCGTGTTTCAGGTCATATAATTATATATGTGTGTATGATATCAAAAAATCAAAATGTAAATGAATAAAAGTAATGCTAAAATAAAATATATGGATAAACTTTTTTAAAATAGATGTTAGAATGAAATCAAAAAAACAAAAAAGCAAAATTTTATTTTATTTTTTTTAAATTTCTCCAGAAGAAGAATAAGAATTTTCAAAACTCTTGCCAATCATCACATCCTCACCCAATTATATATTAGATTTTACAAAACTCCTAACAAAAGCATTTCATGTTTATTTTTCTTAAAAATAGAAGGAAGCACTCAAAATATCGAATATTTATAATTATATTAACATATTAATATTCTTTATAGCATCAATAAATTATGTAAAAAATATCTAATCACTCTAAAAATATTTGATACTCTTAATTATTATTAATATATATATATATAATAATTATATATCTATTAAAAATAATATGTATGTCACCTCTATTTTATCATATAATTTCTTCAGAACAGCACCTACATATGTAGTTCAGCAAAAGTGGAAAAAGAAAAAACAAAACATTAATAAAAAAAAATATTAAATATTGAAAAGTGCCAACTCACCACTTAGATCTCTCCTAATTAGAATTCTGAAAGAAAATTTATGGTAAACAATATTGGCCCTTTCTCTTAATTTAGTGAGAAAAAATAACGAGAGAAATCTCTGACATGTTGTTCAAGCCAACACGCATGAAAACCATTAAAAAAAAAAAACTTGATCGTGATGATGATGATGATGATCCTCCTTAGCTACCAGGTGTTGATGATGCTTATCTGGGCGCCGGTCCTAACCGGAGCTCAAGGTCCAGCTCGAACGACTGATCATCCCGGCCAACATCGCTACCGCCTTCCTTTCCATCATCCAGGCTAGCAAGTAATGGTTTATCGACGAAAAATTGAAGCTGCCGCTGCGGTATTTCTTCGCCCATATCATCTTCGTCCCCTTCCTCTGTAGCGCTGTGATCATGATCAATCAACGGCGTTTTAAGAGTTTGAATTTTATCATCTTCGCTAGATTCTGACCTTTTCGAGTCGTCTTCTGTTGGTTGTTTCTCCAGATTGTCTCTCCCTTCCATGCCTAATGACTGTAACATCTTTTCCTCGTTAGACGATGATTGACGAAGCTTTGCTCGGTCTCTTCGATGGATATTCATGTGCCCTCCAAGAGCCTGAGCATTTGAAAACCCTTTCTTGCAGAAGTAACAAGTGTACGAACATGCAGGTCTGGTACTACTAGCCCTTAATTGGTCGTGATCATGATTTGATGATGATGAACTCCATATCCTTTCCGCGATTTCACCCGACTTTCCTACGCCTTGGGTTCGGTTTCTTGTTTCCATCTGCAAATTTATCTCCCTAGCTAGCAGTCGATAGATCAAGAGAGAAAGAGAGAGAGAGAGAGAGAGGAAGAAGAAAAGAAGGGATTTGGAGTATTTGAGAGTAGTCAACTGCTTGGTAGGGCGATACAGATCTCCTAATCTTTATTTAATAAAATATTATAAACGATATATCACAGACATAGCTAGCTCCTCTACTTAGCTGGGGACAAATATTCATGTCATCAAAGGGTGACACTATCAATATTGAATTCCGACCATGACAAGCATTTGTATTAAGTTATAATATCATGACAAACACTCCCTTAGATCGGTCAAAATCAAAATTTGCTACTAATAAGAAGTAATTCTCTCATTTGGGACCATAGAGATCTAATCAAACAATATGTCAACGGTAAAAATATACCAAATGGTCAAACTAATCTAAACATAACTCTATTGGTATATATTTTGTTTGAATAAGTCTTATGGATGAAAAGATTAAGGATAATTTATGACCATAATTATCTTTATACACTCTAATCTTATACAAATTATATATGTAAAGACTATTACGATATATAATTTCTTTAATTTGTAAGTATAAATTAGGGTTTCAAGTGTACCTTGAGGAGTAATTGCTACAAAATAGCTTGTGAGATCTATGAAATATGCCTTAGAAGTAACCCTTTGATGTTCATAATTTATTAAAAGAAAACATAACTAAACTAGTTAAGTTCATGTGCTTTGAGAGTGACACAACACAATTAGAAGTATGATGTGGGTATGCCTTAAGTTGTTGGCCTCATTAAAATTTCACCATCCGAGAGCCATCCACACAACCACTTTTACAAAATAAAAATTGTAAGGACAAGTCAAGCTTCACAATTAATGCGGAAAAGGTTCAAAGGAAACAAGCTTTACACTTAATGCATTAAAAAATTCCACATAATCAACCAATTGCTAATGGGGTCATAGTTCTGACATATGGTGTGTCAAGTTCCCATCTTAAAATTTGAAATTAAAATATATCATATTTAAACTTTAATCAAAACATATAAATAAATCAATTTAACAATTGACTTAATTTTAAACCAATCATTGAAATGTAATTGTACAATAAATATTATTAAACAGTTTCATAATAAATGTAAAAAGGTCTAGAATCTAAATATTATATTTAAAAGTAGCTTTGATAATTTATTACTTAATGAATTAATAATCATAAATATGAAAAAAATATTATTAAACCTAGTAACCAAATGTTAAAGAGAATAACTGAAATGTAAATCAAATATCCAAGAGCAACATCAAACTCCAAATCTTATATTCAAATTACAAAAAAAAAAGCACCATAAACTAATTCACTGAAAAATCTTCCCAACATCCAAAAACCTTGTAAGTTACATATGAGCCTACTAATATAAATAAATTATAAAAAGATGACAAATATGAATTCAACGCTCAATAATATATATATAATTTTATATATGTAGATATACGAAATGAAAAGGCAAATCACAACAATCATGATCGAAATCAAAATGCCAAAGATATCAAAATAGTGATAAAATATGTACAAATCATGTGAAATTCTAAGAATCAAGAATTAAATGATCACTTTACTATTTACAACCTATAAGTGGGGTAAACTACAAATTATTTCCTATAGCTATAGTCAAATACTATTTTCCTGATTTGTGAATGTTAGGTTTAACCTTTAATTTATAAATAATATAATAGAATATATTTGAATATATTTTATCAATTATCTATAATAATCATTATTTAGTTAAAATTAAAAATTTTATACAAAATATAAAAAAATATATATATATTATGAAGATTAATAACATACAAAAATATGTATATGAAAATTTATGACATGCAATAATATATATAGTGAAATATTATAAATTCAACACAATTTACATAATTTTAATATATTAGCTTTCTAAAATTTTATAAGATGAAAATAAATTAATATGCATGCAAAATAAAATCATATGGTAAGATAATATCACATACATAAGTATCTGGACAAAAAATATTTAAAAATTTTAAAAAAGATCAACCATAATAAAAAAAGTAGTTTAGATATATTTATTTTTACTTAAAATTAATAAAAATTTGATTGATTTTCTTAAAACCAATTTGGATTTACTTTGCCATTCTTTCTCTCCCATCTTTTTCCTCTTTTCCTATTTTTTTTTCTTTTTATTATCTTAAAACTTAATAAAAAAAGTGTTAAAATTAACAATAAGACTATTTCTAACAAACTGGTATGCTTGTGTCGGTTAGATGCGACACAAGTATGAGGCAAACTTTATATTATGTATGAGTTCCTAATAATTGTGCACAAAGTATCGATATTTTGGTCTAAATATGTATGAGCACCACCCATACATATCATTGGTATGACTATTCTGTTAAAAACATGCTTATATAGGGGCCAACCATCACTCGAGTCTAATTCACTATGATCCAATATTAAATTTTTAAGCCAAATTCAT
>JAOVVI020005256.1:0-16695 GCA_028571085.2 Nepenthes alata
CGCCTGCGAGCAAGTTCGTCGCCAAGACGGTCAACGCCCGCGTTGACCGTATCGATTTTAGACTTTTCAGTTTCTGGGCCCGCCTCTTTGAGTGGGCCGTAAGAACGTTGACCGTCCTTCTTGGGCTTTCGTTGATTTCTCTTTGGACCAGCCCATTACTGGTGTACCAATCACAACTGATCCAAATAATTTTTAAAATTTTATAATATTTAATTAATTTTTATTACGTCTAAATTACGTAAAATTATAATTAATATTAAAATAATTCAAACAAAAATTTGGGATATTACAACACAAATTATGATATTTAGAAGACAAAGATGAAAATGTATTACTTATGAAAATGATACATCTTCCGATGCTTGCTACATAAAAGCTCGAGTCAATTTTTGAGGAGAAATGAGATTTTAAATATTAACAAGTTTATAACTATATTTGACAATTTGTAAACCACAATGTATACAATCACATTTAAAACAAAATGAATGCAAAGACAATATGCGAGAAGTTTGAAATGCTTATGTTTCAAAAATTGGTAACAATGAATTATACCACTTGATAAAATTAATGCAAGTGAGGTACAAAGAAAGCACATTGATAGTCAATCACTAGAACAAATTTCAAGGATGTGTGGATTAGTTGAGTGGCATGAATATCAAGTTTGATGATGAATTGTTGGGTTTGTGGCTGTTGACTACCTTATTGAATCCTTGGGAGATAATACAAATCACTATCGCCAATACAGTTATTAAATGGTATGGCGACTCTAGAAATATAAAAGGGAACCGTGCTAAACGAGAATATATGACATCGATTGTAGTTTTTTTATCTTTACACTTTGAAGTGCAAATCTCTGAATGACGGGAAAGGAATAAAAGATGTGGCTCCAAATTTGGTAACAAGAGTCGAAGTAAATCTCGGTCGAAATATAAAAATCTCAAGTGTCACAATTGTAGGAAAAATAAATATATCAAGAAGTATTACTATAAGTAGAAGCGTTAAAACGTCGACGACAATGAGAAGAAGGTGGATAAGGCTCGAATGAAAAGAGAATCTCAATTGTTACCAAAAGCGACCTTTTGTTGGTATGTAAGGTGGATGATGTGATCAATTTGATGGATTATGAGACCAATTAGGTGGTAGACAATAGTGCCTTACTTCACGTCTTGTCACGAAGAAAATTCTTCCCGTCTTACACTCCCGTTAATTTTGGAGTGTTAAAGTTGGATAATGAATGCATATTTTAAATTATCTGTTGTGATAACATGTGCCTCATCACCAATAATAGGACCAAGTTATTATTAATGGATGTACAACATATCCCGGATATCAAGCTGAACCTAAGTTAACGGGGAAGCTCAACAACAAAAAATTTTACAACATATTTTTTGAAGGGGTATAAAAGTTGACTAGATAATCCCTAGTAATTACCTAATGAAAGAAAGTTTCCAATTATATGTATTAAAGTCTCTATTTCAGTTGGAGATGTGTGTGTTGTTAGAAGCGAGAAGTTTTCAAATTTGTGGCACCAATGATTGAGTTACATGATAAGAAGGGGTTGAATTATTTCACTAAGAAGAATTCCCTTTAAGGTGTAAAGGAAGCGAAGTTGAAAGCTTGTGTTCATTACATGGTGAAGAAGTAATGACGAGTTTTATTCCATGAAAACTCATCCATAAATAAGGATGATCTTTTTGAGTTGGTCCATATTCATATATATGGCCCTCTCAAGGTAAAGTTAAAGATGTAATTGGGCTAGTTTATGAGTTTGGTTTGATGAAGATGCTAAGGTCATTTATTTTATTTGAAGGATAATGAATAAAATTTGTTTAACAATGCTCAAGTATCTAACCCATCTCATTTTGAGGACATTGACTTTTGTTGTGGTGTGAGATAAGATTTGTACCCTTTTATATATTTTTTTGTTCAAATTGACAATATATCTCTCAAAAAGAGATACACTATATATTTATTTTTATATGTTGTATCCGAAAAAATACAATGAGTGACATTTAAAATTTTAAAAAATTCCCTAAATAGTTTTTTATTTTTAATGGGGTTAAATATTTAATGGATGTTAAATATATTTTTTTAAAGATTACAAAAATTATATATAAATTTTTGTCTAAAAAATCTACACCAATGAGCTTTTTATCCAAAGATGAAATAGAGATGTATGGAGCGTACCTCCTCTAAAAGATTCAACCTCCCAAACTCACTATCTTTTATTCTTCATGAAATACATACAAGAATGGATAGAAGTTTGATTATTTTGTACGGGAGTTTGGATTGTACTTGTTGCGTCTAAGGATCTAATTATTATACGGATGAAGGTTTGTGTTCGTCGGCTACTTGATGTCCTCAAACTCCGTAAGTTTCTAAATCAAACATTGCGCAAACACAAATAACGATTAAAAGATTGGCGGGACTCACTTCCCGATATATCCTCCGACGCTGAAATCAGTATTCTGAGTGTATATGAGAAAATAGACAGAAAATAATAAAATTGAGTTTTAATCCGAGTAGTTGCGCTTTGGGTGCCTTAGAATGTGTTTGCCTGAAAATGTCTTTTTTTATTCTTCCGAATTTGAATGGCGGGGACCCGTATTTATAGGCAGTGGGTGATTTACCGTTAGGACAGTTAACCATTGTCGTTATTTATGACGGTTAAAACCGTTGTTGTTGTTAAGCAACCATCTCTGCCTGAAGGCTTGTCATCGACCGTAATAGTTGAAAAAGGGCCGCGCTGACATGCATTATCAGAGCAGACATAATAAGCTGTTCGGATTTAAATGCTGCTCGGACATTAACTTCAAGGATTGCTGGGTTTAGGCTTGCGATCGTTCTCGGCTTCCCTATTTGGGCCCATAGGTACCATACTTATTAGTACTCATTCCTCATTTTGTTTTTGTGGGTGCGATGAGATGGAGTATATTTTTTATATATAAAAAATTTGACCAATTTTGTAGTTTCTATTATCATTTATTTTTTTTATTACATAATTATATTTTTGTTAGATTTGATCTTTAGGCTTTAATAACTCATCTCATATTTGTTCTTATTTTGAATAAGATTTTTGATTCATTTTAGAAATTATAATATTTTATATTTAATTTTTCTCAATAAAAAAAATTATTGAATGAATTATGCATATAAAAAGAAATTCAAATACAAATTACAAAATACATCAGTATAAAAAAATTATTGCCGTATAATTTTCCTTTGAATTGTGGTGTCCATTTTTATTAATTTTTTTAATTTTTTTTAAATTTTAATTGTTCATCAACTATAAAAAAAAATATTAAGAATCCATGACAGATATGAGGTAAATAACATTTTGATATTAATAAATTAGACAACCGACACCCAATAATGAAAACGAAACATCAAAATGTTGCGTTCCAATCCAACACACCCGTGGCGGCACTTGAAAGCAATGCCTGGATACACGTCTGCGTCCCAACAAGGCTGGAGGTTTATCTCAACGCACGTAGTCAAGTTCCCGCGGGCCTCTCCCCCTCAAACCTACGGTCTTCGTCGCCTAGCCTTTGCCTTCGATTTTTCTGACTGACCAAACTAATAGCTGGCAATTCCTGCTTCTCGCCGCCTCGGCGATATTAGAGATCTCCGCGGAACGGCCGGGCAATCTCTAGCCAAACGTCCGATATTCTCCAAAGTCAAGCCTGTAGAACTGGGTTGCTCTCTTTCCGAACGTTCAAATTCGTATTCAGGCTGTGATTTGGAAGAGAGACGTCTCGAGTCAGTCAATCGTTTCTTGAGATTGATTAGTAGAGCGAAATTTGTGTTTTAAGTGCGAGATTTAGTTGCGTGAATCGTATTATCGCCGTTTTTGTGTTGGACCGAGGCTTATCTACTTCAATCCAGTATACCTTTTTTTTTTTTTCATTATGGTATGTTTTTCCGTCTTCAGAATTGTATGTTCTCCCTTTCTTCTTCTATTCGTATTTTCTTCTTTCAATGGATTAGAAATTGATCTCAATATAAGATGAGCAAAGCAAGCGCAATTCTTATCTGTTACATGGTTTCTCATTTTCTTTATCGCCACACATCATAAATGCACCCACTAGCTTGAGTCCCAAGATGAGCCTTTCATTTAAGTTTACTTGGATTACTTGTAACTGAAAGTTGACAAATTGGTTATGGTTGAAACATAGATGATAAATTTTCCTCGGCTCAATGTTATTTTCATGGGGAATTATCTATATGATGCTGGTGGATAAAAGCAATCCATGTGAAGGATCAGTAATGACTAATGTACTATATTCACACGCTATATTTTACACTAAATAAGAGGTCAGTGGTGTTTGGGATATGAATCACTCTCGTGAGAGTCCATATTTAATTGATAGGCAGATCGAAGGTTCGGCCGAACACTCACATAGGGTACAATATCGATGTGGAGTATTGTTGAGAGCGGCGAGCAGCCAGAGGGCAATCAAGTGTCGAGTCCAGAGGGTGTCCAGCCAGACTGCTTGGCCAAGGGGCGTTCAGTTGGACTACTTGGCCAAAGGCGACCAAATGGTGATACAGAGGGCCAACTAGACTGAAGAGTGCCGGCCTGACTAATGAGGACCCCCCGGACTGATGATGGTCGGCTGGATTGAAGATGCTGAAGGTCGACCATGATTTACCAAAAGCGTGGGAACCGGCGAAAGCGCAAGAAATGACGATTGGAGAGCTAGTGCTCGATAGTTTGTGTAATAAATCACCTGCAAAATTCAGAGTAGGTGAGCAGGTGAGTGATTTGTAGGATTTGGATAAGTGAACGCCGTCAATGAGAGAAATGTGAGAAGGGGATTAATCTTATATATATTGTCATCACTACTATTCGGGTCAATTAACAATACAAGGAGTTGATCTATTGTATTCTGTTTTTTGGGGTTTTTATAACCATTTTTAGATAGTGGAGACTTGTGGACGAATCGTCTTGTAATTTTTTCCTTTTATTCAGAAGAGGATTTCCACATAAAATTATATATCTTGTTTTTCTCTCTATTATGTGATTATTGTTCATCTAATATTTGTCGTTGTCATTGTTGTTCTTTCCTCTCGATTCAACTGACTTGCCGGCTGATCCCCAACAAGTAGAATGATATAAAACTCCATGGATACTAATATGAGTACAAAAAAAGTACCGGTGCTGTAGGGTAGTGTGATATATATATATCATCACTTCAGCAGGATTACTGTCAATAAAAAAGTCTATGTCCTGTCCTCATGGTCACAAGCAATAGCACATTCCTTGCATTTATCTTATGAAATTGAAGGTTTGGCAGCATGGTTCTTGAAGCATACAGCTTCAAGAATCTGCAATTTCATTGGACCTAGTTCTGCTGTCCAAGTTTTTTACTAGTTTTGCTATTTTATCAATTGCCTTGTTTAACGTGTTTGTTTTGGGCGTCTTAGGCACATGAGGGGCTGTTGCAGTTTTGCATGAGTAGCTTAAAAGTGTTAAGCTTCTCCTTGCAACCTACCCATGCTTCTGAGAGGTCAACTGCAATTTTGGCCCATGAAAAGTGTGAAAGCTACTTCCTTTTTAGAGCGGAAACATCTCTTGGAGATGGTTTGCGTGCAATATTGTACTTGATTGGTCTTGCTTATTGCTTCATTGGATTATCAGCTATCACTGCTCGATTTTTCCGGTCTATGGAGACTGTTGTTAAGCATTCACGGAAAGTGGTGATTATAGATCCTCTCACTAATGTTCAAACTATTAAATATGACAAAGTGTGGAATTACACAATTGCTGACATCACCCTTCTTGCTTTTGGGACTAGCTTTCCTCAAATATCACTAGCTATCATTGATGCTATACAGAATCTTGGAAGCCTGTATGCTGGAGGTTTGTCTACAGTTCTTTTTGCACCCAGTTTCCTATGCCACAATTTGGAAAATGTAAAAAATAAACATGACGCATTCCAGAAGCATAATTTTCATTGCTTGAAAGGCTACTTGGAAAAGTTACCTTCTTTGAACCTCGGCTAGCAGTCTCCAGTAATAGATGTCTGCAAGACTGCAACCATATGAAGCATTCCAAAAGCAAAATGCGCTTTGCTTGAAAGGCTACTTTGAAAAGTTACCCGCTTTAAACCTGAGCTAGCAGTCTCCGATAATAGAAGTATGAAACCATATGGTGTTTATATCATCTTGAATCATATATGCAACTATTGTTTATTTTCACTATTCTTGTTATGAAGTTATGTTTAGAAGGCGAGCCTTATTGCAATGGAAAGGTTGCTCCATTGCGTTCTCTCTATCATTGTTCAAACTACAAATGTCTTTTCTATTACGCAAGGATAAGGTTGTCATTCGCTTGATATATTGAACTGTCACTTGTCCTATATTAAGGTCGCCATGTAACATAATGGGTTTATTTGTCAATTGTTGTCTAAACTTAGTAACCTGCCCCTTCTTTAGATGTCTTAGGACGTATAGGTTGCAATATGGTTATAGATTTGTTTACTAACAAAAGAGACCTTGGATATTTATTTGTTTGTTTGGTTTCTTTGCTCTTCCCTAAGTAAATACTTGGGTGAGTAGTTTGAAGACAAGGTTATTGAGCGTAAGGGTTGTGTAGTTGGTGTAATCATTGTCAATTCGTGCTTGATGTGGGTCAGATACTCAACCTTCCCCTTACTTGGTTATTAGCCTTGTAAAAAAAGTCAGTTAATAATTGGCTTGCGTTGAGAACTAGTGACAAAATACTCAGATATGTTGTTATTTATCTCATTCTAGATATGCATACATTCTGTGCTTGTTCGTGTCTGGTACATTGATTAGCTCTTGGGCTAATTCAATTGCTGAATGCTAATAGTAGTCTTCAACGACACGAAACAGGACACATTCTCATAAATTTCTGATTTCAACAAAAGTAAGTAAACTTCTAACTTCCTTTATAATTACAGGTTTGGGTCCTGGGACTCTTGTAGGTTCCGCTGCATTCGATCTGTTTCCCATTCATGCTGTTTGTGTGGTTGTTCCCAAAGCTGGAGAATTGAAGAAGATATCCGATATTGGAGTATGGCTGGTGGAGCTTTTTTGGTCTTTCTGGGCTTATGTATGGCTATACATAGTTCTGAAGGTAATTATTTAATGTTTACCTTCACCTGTTCTGCTCATCATGCTTGTAGAACTGCTCATTTTGCTCAAAAACATTGCAAAATACAATTTTTAGTGCCATGTGATCGTCTATCCTCTAAGTTATTTTGATTTTCTAAGCTTACTTATGAGCTCTGTGGTTTTTGAGTCTAGTACACAGCATTGAACATGGTGCATTTGTGAGATCAAACAGTTAGGTGATTTTTGTGATACTGGTGACTCTATTATTTTACTGTAAGCATTTTATCACAGATCTATTATGCCGTTGCTGGAAACTTGTTTGATGCCATTTTCTTTAACATTTTACTAGGTGTATGTAACAACGATGTTGACAAATTTACTTTCTGCTACTGGGTCCTTATTCTATGTCCAAATCTGGGTTTAATACAGAATTTGTAAAAGAAAAACTGCAGTGGGAGCTCCTACTCAGCTGAAACTTCTTTATATAGAAGAAATGATATATCTAAAGTAATTTTGGGTTTTGCTTCTATTTTTTTACTCAGGAAATAAATTTTTTATAATTATTGCAGGTATGGACCCCTGATGTGGTTACGCTGTGGGAGTCATTGTTCACAGTATTGCAGTTTGGCTTATTGCTGGTACATGCGTATGCTCAGGACAAGCACTGGCCTTACTTATCTCTTCCTCTGTAAGGTTTTCGGGTATATTTTTCCCATTTTGTTGGCATAGTATAGCGTCCTGTTGCCTTTTTTCTCTGAGCATTGATGTGAAAAGTGTTTTTCATTTTTCTTTTTCTTTTTTGTATTTTCTCAGGGCAAGGTCTGAGAGGCCTTTGGAGTGGGTGCCAGAGGAGGCTGTGCCATGTAAACATGAGAAGTTCAATCAGCACACTAAAATATGCCAAATTAGTGATCACAAAGACAAAAATGTTGTTGATATATTCTCCATCCATTCAACAATTGGGACAGGTAATGATCACATGCCTCAAATTTTCTCGTCTTTATTTTAAAAAGTCAACCTTTTTAATTATGCTGTTTATAGATGGTAAGGCTTAATTATATTGGTTGCATATAAGTTATTATCCTAAAATACTAATGATTGGAGGTTATCCTAGAATTCTTAATTATGGTTAAATGATTTACCCTCTATATGGTGAAAACCTTTGTACGATGAATGAAATCAAGATGAAAAATTTTAGAAACTAAAAGCATACTTTTCTTGCAATCATATGCCAAGTGACTTAAGAGTCCAGAATGAATTATTGTGGGTTCTGTAGAATACAATGGCAAGACACGTGCGCATGCACATGCATATACATATGTAGATAATATGTGAATATGTATGTATCTACATATATGTACATACATATATACATACATTCTATAGAATACGATGACAAGACACATATATGTGTATGCATATGCATATATATGTAGATAATATATGAATATGTATCTACACATGCATACATGTATGCATGTATGTATGTAGCTGATATATTTGTCTGTTTCTGTTTGTGTATGCATTGTATTGTAATTTATCAATTTCTCATCTTTTCCTCTCCACTAAATTATATTCTCTGCATTTCTCCTAATCACATCATTGTGTTGCTATAAACTTGAAGCAAGATTTACACCGTTGGAATTAGGTATTGTTATCCTTCCGTTCCTACAAGAGGAAAATTTTGGGAAGTGTGGTGCCCTGTGGAGCCAATTTGCGGATATGCATCTTAATAATGTACAGCATATAACAGCTTCATTTTTCTCCCATGTACCTCAGACGCTTGTATCTCTCCTAGGGTTCACAATTAGTGACAACCACCTTATTCATTGACTCATTAACATGTTGCATATCCTTGTTTTGCTCTTTAGTCTTTCGTATGGAATATCTTGAACTCATTTCAACTAAGAGCCACATACTGTATTAGAACTTCTTTTAGCCAGCTCTACGAGCGTGCTAGCTTGCATTTTTTTGAAGGAATGATAAAATGAAGCTTACGTTTGACAGGCTTAAATATGGCAGGCTTACATGTGAATCATGTCTTTGATTGTCCAATAATTTTGTGCCCTTTGGTTTAATGTCCAACAAGGTTTCATGTTTTACCAATCTAAGCCTTTGACTAAGTTGTTTGTATGGTCCCAAATGTCAAACTAAGAGGGGGGAATGAATTAGGCTGATTATGGTTTTCCAAACTACATTAGTTATTTTAAATTCTTTTCGATTTACTATAAAGTGCAGAATCAATATACATATAATTAGTGAAGAAATATGTAAATTTTGACCTATATAGTTCCAGTGTTACCTATGTCACGTCCACAAGCTTACTTGAGAATTTGAATCCTCTATCTCTATCTTCTTTTCTTCGGTGAAGGTCAATCCATACAACAACATACATTTTTGTTAATACATAACATTCAGACTTTGAATCTTTCAAGATGGAGTGAGAACCTCAATCCCTCAGTCTTTCACACTTAAAACAACGTGAATACAATGATTTTTCTCAAAGAAAATGCAACTGAAGTACAATACTAGGACAATATTCTCATAAAAAAAGTATGCAAGTTTGGGACACAAATGAAGTGTTCTTGCTCTTGCCTATTTTTTTTTCCCCGTGAATTTCTTCGAGTCACCCAGTGAGAGCTTTTTAAGTAATATAAGTAGGGAGGAGAAGTTTAGCTAGCAATTGGATGAGAAACCCATGCACTAGTCTCTGAAGTCCTTCAAACCTCAATGTATGTGAACCTTTGCTTGTCAAACACTACTAGACCGTGTAAAACACAGAAAAATTGGCCTTAAACATCAGAAAAGAAGCTGTAAAAATCAGATTCATTGGCCTTGAGAAGTGGAGAAGAATAAACAAGGAATGTCTAGTATTTGCTTTCTGAAATAGTCGTTCCTGAGGCACTTTTTCCTAGCTTTAAAAAGCACTTGTCAAGCACAATTTCGCAGACATTTAAGAAACAAAATCAGCCTTGAAAGATCAGATTTTGTTGCCAACAAAATCAGTCCTAGGCATGTGAAGATTGAGGAATAACAAACAGGGAATGCTTAGCATAGCTTTTGTTGTGGTAATTCAGTAGGCCTTTGTGTGACTTTTGAAGACAATTTAACAACAAATTCAATCAAAATTTCTGACTTCAAAATATGCCTCATTCAGCCTAGAAATGCTCAAGAAACACAATTCTTAAATTTAATAGGTTACCTTGCATTTTCAAGGGTTTCCGTTTTTGGTAATTTTAGCCAATTGTTGTCTTTTGTTTGGTCCATGCATTGTTAAAACATGCTGAAATTTTTCAGGCAATTCCTAAGGTATATCATGGTCCACTTCTATAAAGCACTAATTAAGTTCAATCTTCTGTATATGTTTGCAATGTACATTGTGATCCTATGTTATGCATGTGTTTAGCCCCCAATGCAATATGATCAAAATGATAGTGAAGTCTAATTAGTCTATATATATCACCATGAAGACAATTTGCTGCATAAGTCCAATATGAATTTGTTTGACAGCAACTCAAATATTGAGCATTATTACACAATGAAAATATGTCAAGTAAAATGTGAATATATTTGCTTTCATTATGATTGTCATTGTGATCAAATAGAAGTATGTGGTTGTCATCAATATAATTTAAGGAACATTGGACTAATAGGATGGCTACATAAATGCATTCATTCGGCACCACCAGAGGCCGTTTCCTTTGTTAACTGCAATATCTTGCTTAATAGTTTCCTTTAAACTTTTTGTTTTTCTGGTTTGCCTTATCCCTTCACAACGAACTTCTTGCATCTCTTTACATCTCCTTGCAGATGCTGTGCACTAGAAAGTCTTTGCCTCATATGACCAAACCACCTGAAATGCATCTCTGTCATTTGTCTTCATTGGCACTACTCCTACTTTCTCTCTTATATTATCATTACAAATAATACTCCATATGTGACCACACATCCCTATTAGAGACGCCGACGTATTCCCTTTCATCATGGGAAACTTAGTGTTTGTTTTGAACACAATATTCCTTTATATTATTGTAACTTTGCAGGTTCAGTGTATGAAGTTGTGCCAATAGATGAAGTGACTGAATCATCAGCCAAAAATTTGCACAGAAAGGACAGTTTAGAAGATCCTCATTTCTTGTTGCTCTGGAAACAACAATTCATGGATGCATTGATGGTACTTAATTTTATGCTACAAATGTATGAGTTGACTTAGTTGAACTAATCAAGGGTAAACACCAACAAGCATCTGCACTGCAAGTTCATCTAGGAGTAAAATAACGATGCAGATGGTGTTTTGTCTTTTCTTGTTCCTATCATTGTTAACATTACATGCTTCAGGCAAACCTAACCAAAATAAATCAAATCATATTAGGTGGGGTAAGCTGCATGGATTGTACCTCCATTCAACTTTGTCATAGGTCATTTTCTCACTGTCTTCAAATATGTATGCGATATCCTTTGTGGAACTTTTCATCAATCTTCCTTTACCCCTTTTATAAAGGCTATCTAGCATCCCCATATAAGTGCACAAGAATATCTTCCTTTACCACTTGTGTTTCCATCTTTGTCAGTTCCATCTTTGGATATGTTGATGTTTAACCAACCGATATTTCGCTTCATATAATATGGTTAGCATAATAGCGATGTTATAAATTTGCCTTCAAGTCTGAATAATATTTTCACACCTAAGATTCCTAAAGCCTTTATCTACTTTATCTAACCCCCTTTGATTCAATGAAGGCTCTTGTCGTACTTCTCTATTTCATCTAACCCATTTTGATTCAATGGGCAACATCCTTACCAATCACCTAGTCTTTTTGAACAAAGAAACGAAGATGTTTGTAGTCCCAATTTTGTCATCTTTCCATCCTTATCCTTACGTTCCCATCATCCATCTTTTACAACCACAATCATAAATTGAAAACATAAAACTGCCACGTCCCTCCTTCCACATGGCGCAAGGAATCTCCAATGAAAAGGTTTTGCATAGAAGATTTTTAGTAGTAGAAATTTAAAAAGCTATTAGGTTTCTGCTTTCCCATGCATAGATCTCAACTATATTGTGGGGTGCTAATATCAGGGTCGCAATTTATTAGAAATAAGAGCATCATTCTGGGATTTACTTAGTTTTAAGTATAGAGGATTCTTATTTCTGAGACACCTGCCTTCTATAGATTTTTGTAATGTTGGTACCATTGAGGTATCAACCTTTCGTAGTTATTAGTCCTCACAACTTGCGTGAATTGTTATTGACATCTTACATGATAGTTCAAGATGAGCTTATTATTAGACTTTCCCACCTCTCATTTCTATGGTCAATAGATGTTTGATGCTCGTCCAGTAACCAATCCATTTTTTCTTATTTAAAACACTGATTTGCATGCAAGTGAACAATCAGCTGACAGCGTGAAGTCATTGCTAATTTATAGTTACTAATTCTGGTTTGGTTAGCATATGTGATATCTGCCACAATGAGGTTCAAAATTTTCATTTTATGGTTATCAATTGTTAATTTCTTTGGAAGCAGCTGGAAAGCATGGAATCAAAAAGTTCGGAGAACATCTATCTAAGAGTAGCCAGAATTTCCTGGCAATTTCTCCTCCTGCCATGGAGATTTATGTTTGCCTTTGTGCCTCCCTATCATATTGCTCATGGGTGGATTGCCTTTATCTGTTCTCTACTCTTCATCAGTGGTATAGCCTATGTCGTGACAATTCTCACTGATCTAATAAGCTGTGTAACAGGTTCACCTCTTTGCTGGAACTTGATTATAGTAGCTAAATTTCAGTAGTGGATATTATAGTTTTTGATGGTTATTTGCTCCCTTGAAGCGCCTTCTGCTGTGTTGCAGGAATAAATTCTTATGTTATTGCATTTACGGCATTAGCTAGTGGAACCTCGTGGCCTGATTTAGTGGCCAGCAAGATTGCTGCTGAGCGTCAAACAACAGCAGATTCTGCCATTGCCAACATCATTTGCAGGTTCTGATTCTTAAACATCCTTTTCAGTTAAATTGCTTTGTAGAATGCAGGTCTTCCCCCAAGGGTGGTATTCAATGGGATGGGGGGCCTACATCTCTCATGGAGATGTCAGTCTCTCCATCTCCAAATTTTAACATCTGATTTTTAATAAATGGTTATAATTTAATCATTTTAAAATAATTGACAATTATAATTAAATAATTTTTAATAAACGTTTGTAATTTAATTATATATAAAATATAACATAATATTTAAATACTAACCCAATTCTATTATAAACTTAACTTCTATATTTTATTTTATGGAGATTTTAGTTTTAAAGTGACACGTTTGATGACTTCTTGGTATTTGGAGAACTATGGAGATTATAATTACCTTATAAATTTTTTAGGAATAATTATATTCTCCGTAATTGTTAGAAAGAAATTTTCAAAGTGTTTTATCAGCTAAATTATGTTAACTGATTACAATTTTCAATATAACTAGTAAATTGTATTATTGGCTCAATTAATCAAGAACTATCCAAAAGTTTTTGCGCTTAGTTTTGGATTTGTCTCCCTTGATCAAAACTTGATCCAATGTAATCCCTAGTTCTCTAGTATGCCATCCAAACTCCATCAATTTAAATACATTTGATTCAGGATTATTTGGCGGTGAAATGATCTAAAGCTAGGAGAGAGCTCCATAGGGAAATGTAGCTCGTTGTGGTGCATATGTTTTGTAGGGGGTTCGATCCGAATATATACAACCCGGCGCAGTGGAACAAAATTCCGAATCTTTCATCACACGTCAATTACCAAACTCGTAAGTATAAAAAATACAATGATACACAATGATTTTAACGTGAAAAACTCTTTTCTAGTAAGGAAAACATCATAAGACATTCTGAACAGATCCACTATAAAAGTGTTGGTTATAAAGAACCTCCTCCAAAATCTTTTTACTATAATCTCGAGTGAAGAATAATTAGTTACAACCCTCTTAACACACCCAACAATCCACAAGAAAAATATAACGAGAAATAATAACAACCAAACGAAATACACCATAGAATTCCATTCCAAAATAACGTATCTGACCTTAGCAAAGAACGAAATTCAAATTAGGTCTCAACTAGATACTGAACTTCTTCACCTTTTCTCTTTTTATCTTCTCTCTGTACTGTGCTTCTTGTGTAAGATTTGACTTTGGAATACCGTGAAAATGCGAAGCACACGTTTTTATATTGCAAGCCATACTCGAGTGCCAATCAAGCGTCTCAAGTGCGGATGCCACTGGAAACGGCGCATACTTTTCGGGCGCTAATTGCACGTACTTTTCGGGCACAAATACTATAATCTTTGCACGAATATTGTGCAACCATCTAATGACAATTCATTTGGTATGGTCCCGGGAATGACTAAAATCCAATATGTACTTGGGTTATACTCTTAATTCTGTTAGTTTCATCCTGTCTCTTATTGAATTTTTGTGGCTAAGTGTCTTTCATTTTATTGGTAAATTTATATATATATATATATATATATATATATTGGATACAAGGTGATGGTTTTGTCCGTTCGGTTCTACTCCAAATTTTTACGTATATAACAATCTTGCTTCATAAATAGAAATTTACTTATCAAAAAAAAGTTTTCTACTATGAAGTTCTTAAAGAATTACGGTGTGGCAAAACTCAAGCTTCTCTCACCTTCGTTGCTCTCCAAATTGAAGGGACAGATCTATTACCGCCCCCCCCCCCCTCTTCCAGAGAACCAGAATGCATGAACTGTTTGTTTTCGGCCCTTTTGCAGCAACTCAGTGAATATATACGTGGGCATTGGCATCCCGTGGCTGATAAACACCGCATACAACTTCGTCGCATATCAGAAACCGCTGTACGTGCAGAACGCAGGAGCACTCAGTTTTTCGCTGCTTGTTTTCTTTGCTACTTCGGCAGGCTGCATCGGTGTTCTGGTGCTAAGGCGTCTGACATTGGGCGCGGAGCTCGGAGGTCCGAGGATTTGGGCGTGGACAACTTGTGCGTACTTGCTGCTGCTTTGGCTAATATTCGTGATTCTCTCATCCCTCAAAGCTTCTAGCGTCATTTAGTTTTGCTTGTCGTTCCCATCTGGCCATTTGATATATCATTACTCCCTCTATTCGATCTCCAGCATTTTTTTTCTTCTTGAAATGCATTCGATCTTCTTCTTCTACTCTTTTTTCATTTTTTTTTTTTTGGTATATGTAGAATGGTATTCGGGGTTGTTTCCCAGAGCGGAGAAGTGGGGAAAGAGCTCAAATTTTTCTCAGTTCAAATTGTTTATCTGAAATAAATTGTTGGGATTTAATTATTTTAAAAAATAAACATAAATTGTTTTAAATTTTTTATCTAGTCAAATTTTAATTATTTATTTTTGAATAGATATGAAGTATCCCTCAATTCTACTTAGAACATTAGCAACGAAATTGTTATGATTGTTTTGTATGGTGACTTGCTTTTTGTTTTGTTTTCCAAAAAAAAAAAAAAAACGGTGGTGAATTAAGGTGAAACAAAATGAAATTGTATTAACTTCTTTTGTTGGAGGATTTAATGAGGATGGAAGAGCAGGAACAATTGATGGGTGATAGGAGAAATAAAGGGAAGATATATTTCTCTTCCAAATGAAAATATAATGGATGTAAATAGTATAATTTGATCAAATTTTTATGAGAAGCTGTTTTTTAACTATCAAAATTATAAAAATATATTGTACTTTTTATCATTGAAATAGAGTTTTTAACGGTAATTGATGGGTCTTGTGATTTTATGGGCCGGCCTTGAGAAGATCTCATCCGTCGATGTGCCCAGGAGGATGAAGCCTAGCAGGGTCTTGTGCGGTGCGGAGCCTAGAGGGTGTCGCTATAGGCCTAACTCATAATGGATAGATAAAGAAAGACAATAAACAAGCTCAATAGGCAGCTCTCGTGAACCAACCAATCACAGCATAGAGAGCTTTTCAACTCAGTGGCCGACAACCCGATCAGAGCAAAGTGCCCATGCAGGAGGCACCTGTCGTGGTGGCAGGGACAGCCTGGCAAATATATCAGGAAAGTGGCCTATGATCGCCTGAGCACCTCCAAAAGAACAACTGTTGTTGCTGGCTATCACTACAATCGGGACAGTCAGTTGAATGTATTGGTAGGACTATTCAAAGTCGCACAATCGTCGTCCCTAAACAGCAGCTGCCATCGACGATTTTCACTATTATACAGACAACTCAGTGAATCCTTGCAGGAAAATTGTCACCAGTCTTGGTGCCCAAGACACGCAAAATCAATATCAACTTTATAAATACCCCTTCACGCCTATTAGTGAAGGGGGGAAGGATCATTGCCCTTGATTGCCCAGAAAGAATAAAGAGCTCTCTTCCACTCTAGAAGCCACCAATTCTTAGAGTGAACTCTCCATCTCTTCTCTCTCTCAGTTGCTCCCCTACAAGCGCACCAAAAATTGCTCCCCATTGAGCACAACCGCCAGAGCGAGGACCTTCGCCGTCACCCTCATTCTCTTCACCCGTGCATCATTGCATATTGTATCATTTATCTTTCTTTTCTCGCGGAAAGGTTTTTGACTTAGGCGCCAGAGGATATACCGGGAAACGAGTCCCGTCAA
>JAOVVI020005257.1:0-16694 GCA_028571085.2 Nepenthes alata
ATTTTTCTTGAATGCAATGCAATGTTACCTCTGGTCAATCGCTGTCATACACGCGGGGATGATTCGGCCGGTTCCAATGCTTAGCATTATGCGACCGTGGTCTTGTGGTGGTAGAGGCGGCAATGGCAGCAGACTTTGACCGGTGTGGGATACAACCATTCCTCAGTTGGCGAGACAGATTATTTAGCATATGATGTGAACAAAAATTCGTAGCATACACGTTTCTACTTTTTATCAAACAGCAAAAAATGTATTGGTAGCATACACATTATAAATCCAATAGGTGCGTTAAGCATTCGAGGGGCCCCCACTCCAAATCTTATCTACCTTTTAACAAAGCCAGCTCATCAGAATTTCAAAAGTTCCATCTTACAAGCCCATATATCCTGAAATTACACCAAAAGAACACCTCAATTATACATGGATATCTCGCAATGGCATTTTGACAAAATATCAACCCCCCCAAAAATAGGAAACTAATGAGAACACTCAGAACTACAAACCCATCACGAAAAAATAAAAACCCCCCCGATGCAGAGATTTCAACAGGTGCTGTTGCTCAGTATACAAGGGCCACCTTCTTAGGAAGCCATGCTGCAATCCCGAGCACATCCAGTCGCCTTTGCCTACTCTGCAACACTCTAAACCTCCTCCCTGCCCGCATCATGATTCCTGAACTATGATCTTTCGTCTTAAGGCCTACCAATTACATGGCCAAAAACCTGGTATCCAAGGCAGTTTTGGAAAATTTTGACCAAAATGGGGGCAAGCTCAGCATAGAAATACTAAATACCATCATATTCATGCCGGATACCGAAATCTCTGGTGGAAGCATGATCCAGAAATGCAGTTGGTGATATCTAGCTATCAAATCCAAGAAAGAGAACCCCGATCACTTGCAACTTGAGGGCGACCTCGTGTTGGTGTTGGTGGTCGATTAACGTTTAGCTCCTGTTGTCATTTAAAACCAACAAAGACGAGATCAATATACCCGAAGGGATGTGAAATCTGTGACAACCCTTGCATTAATGTTTCCGATTCAGTGAAGTTAGATAAGCAGACAGAAATCCGATGAACCTGCATCCATGTATCTTCTATGTGGTGTTCCGGAGATGTTTCTGGCAATGAAATCACAGGAGGCAACGGATGAATGAGTTTGGGAACTACCACAAGATCCCTACCTAAAACTAAGATGGCCCCCGCATTGTTTGCAGTACCTAGCGACAAGCAAGAAATGCTCTTAGCATGGTGATTCATTTGTCTCGGACACAGTCCGTGACAATGTCAACAGAAGGCCTTGCACATACCACAGTAGTTGGTAGCTGAAAATAGGGTAATCAAATGCCCCTGAGCAAAACGCTCAAAACCATCCATGACGCATTCATGTGCACGTATAATCAATTGAAGATCGTTATTATTGCAGAATTCCATAACACGATCTGGCTGCAAGTTAGTAAAACATATTTTTAAATGACAAACCCATGAAAAGAAAATGCTTAATTCGAACAAGTACAGCATCATACCATCCACGTACATTTTCACCTCCTTTGTTACGGGGGCATGAACCAACAGTCGTTCATCCACATTTTCATTCGATACATTTTACCTCCTACATTGAAAATAATGGAATACATGACAAACCACAACACCCATGCCTCATCTTTTGTGTCACTCATCTATTCCAATGTTGTTACAGACACAAGGCATCATGGCACAAAGGTACCTAGGGCTTAGGCACATGGCACATGCGCAGGCCTTATGGAAGTGAGGTGCTCACTTTCAACAATAATTATAAACTCATAGTTCAACTAATAATATAAAAGATGATAATTAATAAGTACAACCCACCACAAATACACAAAAATAATATTCTTTAACAAATTCCAAACATTATTCTCAAGATACTTATAACAAACACTAAAAATCATCATCATTAAATAAAAGTTCATTTTCTCTTTTTTCCTTAGCCTACAGGATTAAATGGCCTCTTTATTTTTATGTTTTTCTATAAGTTAAAATTTTTATCATTTATGAACTCCAATAGAGTAACTAAAAGCGCTTATTATTCAAGGTTGATATTATTTCTTAATTTAGTGTGATGTGTTACCTTATTTTCTCTAATAGTTTTGGCTGTGAAATAATTTTATCAAGGAATCATTTTTGTATGTAAATTTATTATCCCCTTTATAACCTTCATTCATCCTTTTAATAAGCCACTTATTACTTTTATCAATTTCAATCTAACAAATACCAACTTAGCATAAAATAAAATAAAATAAATAATTTCAAAGAAACAATTTGATTTTCTTTTAAAAAAATGTGACAAGCTCAAAGTGTGCACCTTGAGTCACAAAGCGCATCTCTTGAAATGAGCCTTGCGTAGGTAAGTTGAGGTTCTAGGTTTTAAGCCCCGAGCCTAGGTACTTTAGGTGCCCCTAAGGCTTGCCTTTAACAACATAGATATATTCAAACAAAGCAACCCAAGGTTTTTCTAGTTCTTCCATGTGCAGAAGCACCACAATGTGGCAATGCTATTTAACAACTCTGCACGTTTTCCAATACTTTCCATTGTCAGACTTCCAGCACAGATAGGCATCACATATTTGCACTCATGACTTCTCTCCTTTTAGCATGAATTTCATGCTCATCAGCTTTCAGTTCATTTTATTGTAAACCATAAGTAGAACTAAACTCTCCCTTAGCAATAGATATCAGAGCTAAAGCCATCATATGAATATGTTCATAAAATAGTCGGTTCACTGCATTGGGTTCCAATTCCAACTTTACAAATTCTGTTCAAGGTTAGACTTCCATGATTCCTCCATAACAATAGAACAATATTATCATTACCCCAAATCATGAGAATGTTAATGAAAATCCTTAGGACCTCTATGAAACACTAAATGGCACTGTTAGCATCTCATTATCATTAAAAAGAACAAAAAAGATTGCCATAAAGCCAGCATTACTGCCGATATCTATAAGATTCTGAAATAAAAAATTCCAAAATAACATAAAACATTTAGTCTTCCCAAAATGATTAAGGTTGAGAACAAATCAAGTCAAACAACCCCACCCCCACCCCTTAAAAAAATGAATTAGAGAACTCACCCCAAATGTGACCAATCCTGGACCTCTAGCATTTGGACGCAATCCTTCCACACTGTCATTTTCCGTTGGATCAGACCTGTAAAATAAATTTTAGATACAAAACTCACAAGCTGAACAATGTTTATGCCATCCGTGTCGTATGGACTTTAGCACTAACCATAACAAATCCATAAGAACAATAGAGCCTGCTTCCATTGTTATTGGTCGCTGAATATTCTCAATCTGTTCCACATGGTTAATTGATCGTCCAATACCACCATGCATGCAGAGAATTTTCTTCTCAATAAGAGCAGCCAGAGGAAGCCAATTGAACAATCTGTTTATCCGATGCCATGCCCAGATTCCATCTCTCTCACCCTGTTCAACAAGTCAGACAGTCTAACAACAACAGCACTTCAATGTCAGTTAAAAATATGATTGTTTGGTATGAATAAAATGGCATACCATGCGCTCGATGCATTCAATCCTGAAGCCAAAAAGGGCATTGATATCTGCAGCTTCATGATTCCCACGAATTAAATGTACATTGTTGGGATACTCAACCTGATATTTATTATAGAGGAAGAAGCATGACATCATGATTTTAATGCAAAATTGAATTCATGGAGGAAGAAGCGTCCTGGCAAAAAGTGCGAATCATGAGGAATACCTTTAAAGCAAGTAAAAGAATAATAGTTTCCAAGCTATGTTGGCCTCGGTCAACATAGTCTCCCAAGAAGAGATAATCGATATATCTGACAATTATTTATGAAGCATTAGGATCATTGAAGTTTCCATACAGAGAGTGAACGAGAAACAACAACAGGATCAATCTATATTCACAAAATATAAGGCACGAAATATACAGGAAGATCACCATAGTTGTAATCCAAATAGAGCATCCGACTGGTGGTAAACACTATTAAAGCTGAATATTGTGCATCAGCTGTGCTTGAGTTGAAATTACAAAATTCTTCTTGTAAATTAGCACCAGGATCAACATGCCCTCATCAATGATGAAACAGACTTAACCAAGAATAGACTAAGTGTGAGAACTCCTGCACTTTCAAGGTCATGTTTCATTCAAGGATGTGTCACACAACTCAAACTTAACCAACAATTGGGCATTGATTATACACTTTGCTAAGTGGCAGGGTGGGGATTGAAGATTTAAGTTCTATCAATAATATGCATGAGTAGACTCATATTCAAGTGATCATGTCTATTTTAGCCTTTTATGGCTATAGAAATTATGCAGAAATCAGAAAAGATTGGTCTTTATGGTCTTTGGATACCAGTGCCACAGTTCGAAAGCCGTAGCACTGGTGGAGTTGCATGTTGCTCATTTAGCAAGCACGACAAGGCGTATGCAGCAGTGGCATGAGCGACAATGTTGTGGACTATGTCGACGTCGTCTGCGACACTGCCAGTATGGCAAGTGATGACAAAAAATTGGGTGGAAGGTTCTCCACCACCTTAGGTGTTGTCCAGTGCATTGGGCACTAGATATCACCTAAAGTGAGGGTAGATATCACCTAAGTGAGCCACCATGTGATGGACCATACTCTAAGCCATGTAGAGAGGATCACGAGGTCAGGGGGCACGTGGACACATCCCAGGAATGGATGAAGGGCTCGATGGTGCAGATTAGGGTCAAGCTAGAGGTTAATACCCTCAGCATGTATTCAGGACGGGCTACCATTTACAATACTTGAGGGATAGTCCACTAGGATGCGAGCCATGTTGGGTGCCTCGAGTCAGCAAACCGCTAGTGACACAATGAGCACAGAATGGGACAACACCGTACTATGTGGCATTGACATCAAGGTTGTCTGATATGTTACTTGTCAAGACACAAGGGTTGGGACATGTTATATGCTTCGGTGATTATAATACATTAGGGGCGGAGTTGCCTTCACGGGTGTCGGGAGCAACATCGAATAATGAGCTAGAGAGCTCCGTGTAGGGGACAATGTGTTGAGGACTCGAGTAATGTGCATTAATGGACTACTGAGTCCACAGTGTCACTTTAGGAGTAAGGGTGTTCCATGTATTGGGATGCTAGATAATGGCCTGATTGTGCAAACACTGAGTGGGTAAGGGAACCAATTGATAAGGCAAGTGTAAGCTCAAAGGTAAGCCACAAGCCGGGAAGCATTGGGAATGCTATTAGTTGCCAAATGGATAGGGGTTGGAGCCTCAAATAAAAGGTAAACGACTTGAACTCGTTGAAATGGGTTAGATTTATAAGCTCATTTGGCTAAACTTTAGAAGCGGGACTCTTGAATCCTTGATTTGAGTAAGGCTGGTTTCAACTTCAAGAAGTCTTAGAGTTGCATGGCCAATTTTCATAGCATAAAAGTTGGAGCATGATTCTTACCAGGAATGCTCTACATATTTAAAGTACAGAATCACAAAAAGCAAAATAAGTGTTCACAACAGTCCCATCATTCTAGGTGAAGGATGAAGTCATTACCAATGTGGACCTGTTCCATTTAAATTCTTGCAAGGATAATGTTGATTGAACTGAAAAATGCATTTTAAAAAGGAAACACAGTACACCTGGAGATCTTGTTGCAGTGATCATGGAAAGGAAAACCTTTTCAGCCATTTTAAATAGCAAATGAGATCTTATAATTCCTCTGGGAGCTGTCTATAAATAGCTATATAGCCATTTTTCAGCAAGCTATCTACAACTTATTTTAAAGAAAAATCAGCAGATCTTCATCAGTGAAAAGCATAAATAAGTCCAACAATTAAGGCAACACTAATGTGAGAAGCTGCCAGATTGGAAATGGAAGTATCCTCCCTGACACATGGGCAATGGAAAAGCATGTGTTCAAATGCAAAAATCTAGGAAGCTGCCAAAGCATAAACACTTACGCAATGTCTCCAGCTGTTGATGGAGCACCATATTCATCAAAGAGTCGCATGAGATCCCCAAATTGTCCATGCAAATCACCAAAGATTTTAACAGGAGCACTAAGTTCAAGTACACTTGGTTCACTAGCAAATATCCTCTCAGCACTATCACAAAGCTCCTCCATCTCACTGCAGTCTAAGAAAAGTTGTTGACGAATGGGAGGCTTCCAACCACGAGGCTTCAGAAGATGCGCTATAACCTAATGAGCAAATGTCAAAGTGGCATAAGCAAGTAATTATCAATCAAAGTCCATTAGATTTTTTTTTGGAGGGGGGGAGAGGGAGGTTGTTTTACACTAACATCAAAATTAATGGCATCTCAAAAGGTAACAACATGCAACCAAAATAGAAACAACTTGCAAATCAACAAGAAAAATGCTTACACAGTATAACAAGTCCAAAATGATTACAGGGTATAACAAGTTCAAAATGCTATTTACCAAAAAAACAAAAAAAAAACAAAACAAAAAGTTCAAAAGGCATCAGTGTATCTGTTACTATTCTTTTATACTCATCCAAAAAAATTGAAAGAGGTAAGCGAATTTTTTTAAAGGGGCAATAACTAGGGATTTATAATATATAGAAGAATACAATTTTAATGACAAGCATTTATGTTCAGGGAAATAAACATGTTTTTGTAGTACCACCTGATGGCATCATAGCTGTGGAGATGTATAGGAAAAACAAAATTTGAGTTAACACACTACATACAGTCAATATCGCCCTCTGCCGGGCTAAATAAAAATTCATTTTACTCACTGACCATTCTGCATCATATAAAATGCAACTTTATAGATTTTCAAATCTATGCACACATAATGACACTGAGTAGACGAATTACCTTTTTGGGGACACTATTGATGGAGATTTGCCGATCAAGTAATTTCCTTGCTGCGGTAGCACTCTCTGGCGTTCCATAACTGACACGCCTGCCTTCGTTCTCAAATTGATCAATTGAAAGCTGTCTAACCATACCACCCAATGCACCACCAGTTTCTGCAGCTACAACCACCTGCAAATTCAATATATAGGTCATTCTTCAATACAGAGTCATCCATAATGCAGCCCTTTTACATTAAATAAACTTCATTAAGAGGGTGGTTGTGATTTGATACTGACAGCCCGATGGTGCAGCCTAACTCCAGCTGTTGGTGTATTATTTGATGCAGAAGAGTCAGGCTTGATCAAAGTTGATATCTGTTTCCCACTAGCTGTTGCCTCTGCACCTCGGTTCCTTTCTGGAAGTTCAACCTCACCATTTACTTGTCGTGCTTTAGCAGCAGCTAAAGTAGCACTAATAGCCTCTGCTTCTGCTGCTGAGGCTTCAACCAAATATTCAACACCTTCGATCTGCCTCCTGTGACAAGCCCAACAATTAGGATATCTCGGAAGTTTGAATGAGGACAATGAAGTATTATCATTAAATAATCCCCAGTAATCCCAGTATATACAGAATTAATAAGTTAGCTTACCTGGACCCCTGAATCATGGCATTTTCATGGCTTACATCAGCATACATATCACCATTTACATGGGGGGTAACAGGACTCCCAAGGATGACCGCACCATCGGGAACTGGTTCAGGGGCAGACTGCCTTGTTCTTTCTTCAGAGAATCCATACCTTCCAGGTAGTTGTCCTGCCTGTACATTGGTTGAATCATCTGCTGCGGCAGCAATTGACACTACAATAGTTGTTTCGGCGGCAGCAAGATCCTCCGCAACAAGTAAGTCATCAAGTAACACCCCTGAGACAAAACATTGAGGTCACTATAATCACAAAAAATGCTGCCGGCAAATTGACCAGAGCTTCCTAAAAGAGAAAAACATAAGAAAACGGGCATTGAAGACCTCCTACAAAAGCTATTCCCGAGCCTAATAAATGTGATAGATGACTACTTATTCAGATGCAATGGATGTCAGCTTTAACAAGAATTGGTCAATTTCCCAGCATGGTCATGTTGACGTGTACTCATGAATTTAACCATGCAACCACTTATTCAAAAAAATTCTGAGATAATGACAACACCAGGAACAATAATGAGGTCCTCAACAATCATATTAACCATGAAAAGATATCTAAGTTTCAATATCAACCTCAAGAACAATACCCTCAGATATCACAACAAAACTTCTCTGCATGAAGCTCAAAAAAAAGTTCTACAATCTTCTGAAAAAAATTTAGCACAGGAAAAGAAGTGGCAAACAACTGAGGTCCTACTGTCCTAATAATTTAAAATGGCCCCGTGCTACTTGGAGTAGTTACAAGATTTGAATTATGGTATACATAGGGGGTTTTCAAGAACCCAGAACAAATGGAACAACCCCACCTACCCACCCACCCCCCACAAAAAAGCCCGGGAATTTAAAGTGTAACATGAAACTAAAAATTGGAATTTGAAAGGAAAAAATGTTGTCATCAGAAAACAATAACATAAAATATGGCCCGGCGATATTGCTGCATTACTCATATTTCATCAGAGAATAATATTTAAAATATGGGCTATTGCATCATTAATACCATGACTTACCACCACGTAAGCCACCATAAATAAAAAATAAGTCACCAACTGCAGCAGCTGCGTGTCTGCAGCGCCTTGTTAATTCAACTGAAGCATCTCCACCAGCAGCATCCGCACTATATCTGCCAGTCCTAGGACTAGTCACAACAGAATCTGTATCGCACCAAACGCCAGCAGCTGTATCCAATACTGGAAACATGAACAAATGAGATTAGAGAAATATTGTTCACAACACCATCATAATGGTACAGCAGGTAAAATTCTTCCAGAACAATAATAGCAACTGACTGATGGCAATCACAGTAACAATCCATATAAATCTAATGATGCATTTTTCAGTCTGTATAAAGATCTAACAAAAAGACGTTCTCGTGAGATGGGCAACTGAAGTTGATGTCAGTAGGTACACAACAACTTTAAAATAACCAACTCCACTTCATGTCATCTCACCATGATCTATATGACCAACATGATAACCAAATTCAAGCAAATATAAGTAGCTTTTAAAGAAAAAAACAAATCATCATCTTTTTCCTACAACTAGACATTATCTATTATCGAAGGCCCACCACCTCTGGACAAGAAATTAGCCACTTTTACAGGCGTGCTTCCTGCAGGTCACAAGACTGCAACAGGCCATAATTAAGAGTAAAAATGCGTAACATTATCTTATATTTTCTTAGCACAATATTGACAGTGTAGACCCTACTGGGACAACTCACACTATCTTGAGAAAACAAAGTTTGAAGATGCTGCGAAAAACACAGATTGACCATGTTGTCTGATCCATGATCATGATCACAAAACAAAAGCAGAGCAAATCTAGTTGACATTTTCAATACCTTAAATAGTCCTTACATAGTCCAAAATTGGAGAATCACCAAAAAAGATAATTATATACCTGCAACACTTGATGAATCCTCCACCATGCGCCCACCACCGAGTGCGCCTCCAGATACATGGAGCCGTGTATTAACGAAAACCTAGAAATTAAAAGAGTCTCATAAAATAAATAACAAGTAAAAAAAACAGTGTGTAGAAAACAGAACTCACAGCAGCATGCTGATATCTTGGAGATGGTGAAACACCAGGAGCAATTGCCCATTCCCAACGACCATCCCTATGTTTGGCAAGTCCATATGCACTAGCTAGCGGCTGCAAGAATCAAACACAGGAAATTTCATAAACTAAAATCACAAGCTAAAATGAGCAAGTACAGCTGTCATTTTCAAGAACTTCAGCATGTGTTCCAATGCAAGAATTCTGATTATATGACTTGAAGACCCTTGTCAAAAAGCCAATAGACAATGACCAACTAAACCGGCCTATAACAAAAGCCTGAACACCAACAAAAGTGACACAAATAAATTCTCAACAATCTGATGAAGATTCCGGTAGGAATTAAATTAGGATGGAAACTCAATTGGTGAGTCATCCACTGTTGCCTCTGATCCTTCAATTTTGAGCAACACAACTTCTTCACAATGAGTTCTGTTAGCATTTGAAGCTAGTTAATGGCTGAAATTTGATCAGGAGACATCTGAATTACTAGCAGTAGGGAAGGTTCGCTCCATTGAAGAGTTGACTCATTTTGCAACGAAGAAGGATGACTTTCCAAATACTTATTTCAGTTTGCCTTTTAAAGCAAATCTATGCAGAAAGTGTATCTTCAAAGGATGAAGGCTTCCTGTTATATCTAGTCTTCACAGATATTTTGTCTCCTTTTCTCATTCCTTGTCCAAAGGCAACAAGGTTAGCAGGTACTGTAAAGTATTTTCTATGGGAGGTTGTGGGGAGGTTGTGGGGATACTTTCAAATTTCATCTAGTTGGTTGGGGCATTGCTACTTGCCCATCAAACCTTGGTGGGATTGAAGTAGAGGATTTTGACAGAGCTCTTCTGGGGAAGTGGCCGTGGTGATTCTTGAATGATAAATATAATCTTTATAGGAATTTACTTGCAGCTCCGAAACATTCTGTGAGTGGTTATAAGATCAGCCTTAGGAAAATTTTTCAAAGAGTTTGTGATATAGGAAAGAAAAGGAAGGAAGAGGAAAGAGAAGAAAAGAACCTGAGAGGGGAGGAAAGAGAGACAACCAAGGGGGAAGGAGAGAGAGACAACTTCCTAAATAATAATTCAATTTGTCAATAGCTCATCAAACAATAAATTTATGGTCATCATATAAAGATTAGAGACATCATTCTTTAGTCAACTACGAATAAATATAATTTTGTAATTACCAATAACCTAAAATAAGAAAATAATGAAAAGCATAACATTTCATAGGAATGCTAGAGACTACCAAAATTATAAAATTCTAAAACATCTCCAAGATATAAGAAAAAATGGGAACCAATCTGATAAAATACACTAATAAATCAAGTATCCATTTCATATTGTCACAAGTTTGAAATTTCATTCTTTCTCTGTTTGGAAAAGGGTTTTGGTTTGATTTTGCTTTGTCAGATGGGTGGAGTGCACATTGCTAGGTCTAAATTTTCAAGGTCTGTGCAGATAAGCAGCTGATGATATGGCCGCTGGCATGCTGCTTATGTAAGGTTCCTGCAAACTGTCAGCTATCCAGTTCTTGTAAGAATGGGTCAAAATGATTAGATTGTTTCACAACGCTGCCAGCTTTTTTGTTTGTGTTTTTCAGAGGGCAGTGTAGTTGGAATCTAAGGAAGGTTCTAAGCTTTTTTTTTAAACAAAGCTTCTTGCTGTACAGATCAGTCTTATATCCTTACAAACCATTTGGAAATCTAATGCAACTTCTATGGCCTTGCCTGAGAATCTCTCTAGGAAAGATTTCTGACTTCTGAACTTGCAGAAAATAGTTTTTGCATGGCCAATACTTTTTGAGCAAAAAAATTGGATTCAGTCAACCATGTCAATTTGCAGTATCGATTTACAAGCAAACCTTATAAAGCTGCCATGTATAGTCTTATAAAGATTGCCTGGGTGATGGGGTAATGTCAGCTAATGTTAAGATTGAATTGTTGGCTTGGGACTGGTTCTTTAAATGGAAGAAAAATAACAATTTGTAGGTACTTGTTCCTTTTGTCCAGTAAAATCAATTAAATAATTACTTGGTCAAGGAGGAATCATTCAGCAGTTAATAATAATACTGTCACTTTCCAAGGTGGTTATAGCAGCAGCTCATTTTGTGGGACAAGGGAAGGTTACCATCTTTTCGTGATTATTAAATGTCACTTTCAGAGTTGTTTTCATTTCCTCACCTGATCTAGAAGAAATCAAATTTACATCCCAAGATTGGTGTGCTAATACTCTGGGATTTTTCCTTACAAGACCTATTCTGGTGTGCTATACGCTATCACTTCTCAATGCTTCACTGAGAAAATTTCATCCATATCATTTAGATGTCTCTATTTGGAAATCTGAGGCCCCTTTGGGAAGTATAGGCATTTGTATGATCTGTAGTCAACGGAATACAAATGACAACTTGCAGCTAAAGAGGCTTGATATACCTCATATCTGAATATTTCTGTTCAGTGTAAAAGCATGAGATCAAATGGTTATCTTTTCCAGTCTTTCCTCCCTAGTCAATTGCTGAGACTAGAAGAAATGGGTTCCTGAAAGAATTTCGTAAGTGCTATGATTCATTTGGGTGAAAAGAGCGATATATAATTTACAGGAAGGATAACCTCCCAACCAATTGAACAGCTAAAAATACATATTGCAAACCCCGAGAAGTATGAAAATGAAACAAAAATATATCTATTCATCATAATCAGGCACAATAGAAGCTGCTATTAACAAGTTAAATTCTAGAAAAATTGAGTCAATATCATTGAACTACTTTGCAGCTGGGAATTTTCAACTCACCATGCTATTTGCATCCCTCCCTCCGCAAAGCAGAAGAAGCCCATCAGATCGAGCACTTGCAGTTGCATACCTGATCGATATTAAAGACAATGTGGGATCCCATCAAAATAAATTATGCAGTATTACTGCTCGGACAGCAAGTAGTAGCTGAATTGAAAAAAAAAAAACCTTTATCAGGAACAATCTCAAGTCGAAGTCAGCATATACGTCATGTTCTGTATAAAGAATCATAAGTACTCACTCATCAATCAGTAAAAGCACACAACTGCACTAGGAAGAGCACCTTCCTCGTAATAAAACAGCGATTAATTACCAGAGCTTAAAAATTATAAAGCAGCTGATTTAGCTACATCAATTCAGGTGGATATTAAACATCAGAGCTCCTTCCTATTCCTAGGAACTGCTTCAGCAGTACTACAGTGAACATACAAGTTATCACAGCTGTCTTTAAGATCCATCTTCTCTTATCCCTCCCCCAAAAGAATAAAGGAAAAATGAACTGCAAAAATATCTGTCCAGTACTTAATTTTTGGGAAGTATATTAGAGAAGTGGAAGCCTAGCTAGAATAGACAAGAGGGAGAGAATGCACTTTAATTACAAGGAGCCTTCTAGTGGAAAATATTCCATAGAAGATATAGAATTTCAAAGGCTCAATCTTTAGCTCATGCTACCACTGAATAAATTATCCACTGGATCAATCAATTATAAGCCAACATAGAAACAATTTCAAGCTCTTAAAGTAGGAACATTTCTGCTTGTTGGACATTATATTTTCTTTCTTCTAAATGGTCACTATCTTCTGTTTAATCATTCTTCAATTTTCTCTCAAAATGATGAGGGAGAAACACAATCAGAGAGCTCATTTTTCCAATATAATCCACATTTGTGATGCCAAAAAAGCATGACATATAAGTTCAGGAACACTGTCCACTTCATATCCATTGCCTTTTTACCAGTACACAAGTTACATACATGGAAGAAAACGCAAGCATAAACACAATAAACAAAAATATTGATCGATATGTATCGATATTAGAAACTCCCAATAATTATATCAATATGCCTCATATTAGTGACACATTGCAATATATTGGCCAGGATTAGAAAGATTAGCCGAGATGGCCTTTTTTGCTTCTTAGTAACCTAAATCAACATGTTAGGTGGCATTTTCACTGTTTTTCAATGACAAATGAAGACATCAAGCCTAAGTTAAAATTGATTAAAATCCTTCATATTTTCGTATACAACTTAGTTTTAATATGATTATGGAAAAAATTGTATATGCTGCGCTCAACATTAGAACATATAACTTGTTATGGCCGCAACAAATAAAGATACTAATACTGATACTTTAATCTATGATAGAAACAATACCAAGTTTTTATTTTTATAGAAATTCTTACACTCATTATTCTCAGCACCACTAAAAGAACATTTCCTAGCATCGTAGGCCAAACAATGATGACCTAAAATGGGACTACCTTAAGATTTGTCGATAGCATAATGACAAATCTACATGAGCACTGAAAAGTGTTGAGATCAGACTACCAAACTTTGTCACAATTAACGTTGAGAACAATTATTTAATAGGATCAATTACCAAACACCCTTATTTGAGTTCTATGAGGAAACTAGATAATAGCATACATTCATAAGAAACAAATCATGCTACAAAAGGAATACAATTTTACATAGAAAGTCCTTCTCAACTACAGAAAACCAATGGAAAAAACAATTTTCATTGCAATCTGTGATTTCAATTACGATCAACCCCTCTCAAAATATTATGAAGAAAGGAATGTGATTAGAAGCCCAAGAAAAGACAAAATCTCCTCATATTCTTCTTTGTTTTCTCTCTCAATTCAACGCTCAAAGTGTTTTGAATAAACTCACTCTCACTCTCCAACTATTCTGAGAAAACTCTCATTGAATAATCACTCTTCGCAATATCTCACCCTTTATATTTCTCACCTTCAAAAAAGCAGAGCAAACTACTCTTAAAAAAGAGTCTATCGTTTGAACACTAGTTGTAATTGATGAGAGCACTGAGAGATGGCATTCAAACATTGGAAGTTGGCATTGATCATTGATTGCAATTGGAGTGAAAATAGGAAGCTGGCATTCGAACACTGGAGGTTGGCATTCGAACACTTTAGGCAAAACTACCTCTACACGGAAAAATGCACATGAGCAACATTCAATCGCACTAGCCACTGGAATCCACACATGAACACCCCTTATACGTCCATCAGGCACTAATCTCCCAAGCCACTTCAATCTTCTTTTTGAGTGAATTCTCGCACTAAAACCGAGCAAACATCTGAATACCCGTCCATTGGGCATGAGATACATAAGTGACCCAAAACTCAACAGAATTCTCCTCACAACCATGTGAGAACTATTTGCCTCATCTTTAGCAACCATTATCTCTTGATCGCTAAAAAATTCCCCTCCAATGGGGTACATGCATCGGACTCATGAATTGTTGCTAAAACCTCACTACCCAGCAAGCTTCCCTTCACTGAGATCATACGAGTCTAAATGAACGAGTTCGTTGCCGAAACCTCAGAATCCAACAAACCTCACTCCACACGTCTGAATTTGTTGCTGAAATCTTAGAACTCAACAAGCCTCCCTCATCAAAATCCACATGTCTGAATCATCGTTGCTAAAACATCAGCCTAATGTAGCGGAAGAGACCTGATTATTGCTCTCATGATCATTCTTCTCTTCCCGTATGCCACCTTCTTGCATTGTCTTCTACTTGAAACAAGTACACTTAATGTGGCCCTTCTTACTACAAAAGTAGCATTTGATGTTTTGATGCTTCAACTAACTTGCTTAGATTCTTGTCTCTATTATTAGACAACTTTCCCTCACTACTTCTCCGAGTCTCGAAAGACAGTTCTTTAGGTTGTGAATACGAAGAACCTTGAGATCGTCTCCTCATTTCATCATTTAGAATGACCCCTTAGCAATCTCCAAAATCACAACACCGGTGGGAGTAGAGCTAGTAATAGAATCAGGTCAAATGGTTAACAAACACAAGCCAATCAACTCATCATTAAACTTCATCCCCATACCAAATAACGATCCATGAATCATTAGAATTCAACAAAGCAACCTTCTTTGTACTTCCCCTGCGTCATGATCAAGAGATACACCTTGTTGCTCCTAGTTTTTAAAGTATACAAAGCTCCAGGCTCATCTCACAAAATTTGTACATGTTTTTCATTATGAATGTGATTATACACATTATCATCAACAAATTATTTAATGCACCCACAAACTTTTTCATACTCAAAAGCTCACTCCTCAAATTTGGATTTTGACCTTTAAGTAGCGAACACTGGAAGATATAATGTCTTCATAAACAACAAATATTTTATCTTAGCTATTGAAATGCCAAAGTTTGTGCCATTTAAACAAATAATCTTATAGCCCTCCATCAATTCAAAACAAGCACAAGTAACCCAAATGCTCTAATACCACTTGTTGGAATCGGACCACTATACTTTGTCACAAACAAAGTCAAGAACAAAAGTTTAACATAATCAACTATCAAACCGCCTTGTTTGAATTCTATGAGGAGATTGGATGACAGCATACATTCATAAGAAACAGATCGCCCAACGAAATGAACATAATTTTACGTGAAAAACCCTTCTTAACTAAGGAAAAACCATAAGAAAAACAATCTTCACTATAATCTATAGGTTTGGTTACTATCAACCCCTTTCAAAACCACCATCAAATTTGCAACAAATTTAGGTAAATTGAGCAATGAATTATACCAGAACAAATGATTATTGGACGTTTAAGAAATGGAAAAATATCTTCCCACTCTTTTTGTTTCTCTCTCTCTCAATTCAATGCTCAAAGTACTTTAAATAAACTCACATTCTTACTCTCACACTCCAACTCTTCTAAGAAAACTCTCAACGAAGAATTACTCTTCACAATATCTCACTCTTTCTATTTCTAACCTTACTCGCCTTAAAAACACCGAAGCAAACTACTTTCAAAAACAAGAGCCTGGCATTTGAACACTGGCAATTGGCATTAAAACGCAAGTTGCATATGATGAGATCACTAAGAGATGGTGTTCAAACACAGGAAGTTGTTGTTTGAATGTTGGCCACAGTTGGAGTGAGACTACGAAGTGATGCGGACATAACAAATATTTCAAATTAGAAAAAATTTACATTAATTTCACTTTATTTTATTTTATTTGAAAGTGTTGCGTCTGAGTCCGATCGCCGTACGCTGCTGACGGGTGATGACGTCAGGTGGACAGAATCAGGCGCAACACAAGAGAA
>JAOVVI020005258.1:0-10117 GCA_028571085.2 Nepenthes alata
CTCTCTTCCTCCCTCTGCGTTCTTCGTCGTTCTGCGCTCTCTCTCTCTTTCTCTTTGTTCGTCGTTCTGCCTGCTAGGGTTTTGTTTTAAATGGGTGATAAATGACAGCCGTCGGATTTATCTTTAATCCAACGGCTGAATTTTATTCAGATAAAATATAAAAAATATATATATAACCGTGCACGGGCGAACTGCTTCGCACACGCACGGTTCTAATTTTAAAAAGAAAATTGTATTGAAACGGGGGCCGTTGGATGAAATCCGACGACCCCCATTCCGCAGCACTGGCCTGCACCGCAGAGCTACGGTGCAAGGCCCCTCATTCCGGGAAAATTGGCCGGCTTATAAAATTAAACGGCATTTTTATCATAAATTGTCACCTCCCCCTTCGAAATCGTTCTTTATTTCGGTATGTGGAAATTAAGAACAACAATAAGGTGTTTTTACCACCCCCTCTCCAAACGATCTAATAATAATATTTTGTCCATTTTTAATTATTTCATTAATCTTAAATTAATGAAATTTGATCATATTTCCTTTAAAAAATAGTTTTAAAAAATTATAATAATAAATTTAAAATCCAGAATCATTCATCACAAATAATGGGTGATCTAATTTCTCATTGTGTGTCGTTGGAACATGGTTCTTATTTTTCTCAATAAAAATAGGACCCGGCTTATCTTAAAAAGAAATAGGACTCTACTTTTATTAAAAAAATAATACCTTTTTTATTATTAAATTAAAATTTAATGACTATAATTTAAAAATATATTACATTTTTTAATAAAAAATATTAAAAAATATTTTTTTTAAAAAATAATATTCTTTGAGAGATGCAGGATAGCCCAGTCAGTGTGTCATAGAAGCCAATAAAATACAGTTTGCTCTCTGGCTCTTTTGCCATTTTGACTCATCTTTATTTAGATTTACCTTTATTCAGGTTGTTTTTCTTTTTTCATGTTCCAAAAAAAAATAGAACTGCTTTACCTCTTTATTAGTAAGAGTTATTATTTTATTATTAACACATCTTAAAAATTCAGATTAATATACGAATTAGAGAGATACCTAATTTTGATTAAATATTCGAACAATAATGGGTTTAAATTTTATAATTTAAATTTGGATCTTATGTACCACAATAGAATAAATTAGATGTAAGAGGTATATGAAACTTAGTCTTCGGTATATCATTTAATGTTCAGATTAGTAATCTTTTTATTCAAATTGAAAAGACGATAGTGAAGTCAATGTTAAAAATTAAAGAGGATGGGGATGAACGTGAATTTAGAGGGTAATACTCTTTTTTGTGCACTCGAAATGCTGAGTGTTTCCTTTCTCATTTATTCTCTTCTCCTTTTTATTTGGGAAAAAAACTTATTTATAACTCTGGGTCTTGTTTAACCGGCTAGTTTTGAATTTTTTATGCGTGTCCAAAGCCGTTTCATATTAATTATGATGAGGTATTACTTTTAACGAGTAACTGTCATTTTAATTTAATGAGAAAGCTGCCTGACCAATAATGATGAAGTCATTTGATTGTTTTGTGGACCGAATTATTAACTAGTTAATAGTTTTTCTTTAATTTTTTATTCTCCTTAAGAAATTGATCGATCGATTTAAACTTTCACTCAACACCCTTAAAAATTACTATTTAACAGGCTGAATTTGGGTTCGTCGCTTCTTTGTTTGGGCCGTTTGGATTTTGGGCATTAATCCAGACTTGCAGTAGGTTGATTGCGTTGGGCTGATTTTTCTTAAATCATACCCATCAATTATTATATAAAAGTTAATTTTTATCTCAATTAGAAATAGTAAAATTAATCAATGAAGAACTAGTAAGTACCTATGTCCTTTGGCATAGAATTAAGACTCAAGATATTAGCATATCTTTAGAAAGTTTTTGACTTATATTCACAATAAATTTTGGATTGATAACCTGATTTACAAATAATGTAAATCTAATAAAATTCAAATCATACATATTAAACAAACTCTGTAACAGCAATTTTCACTGCATCTCCTTAGGTCGCGCTCGCATTAGAATTAGTTGAATTGCTTTTTTATGTGCTCAAGTTTCGAGCTCCCTTTTCGTATTTTTTTATTAAAAAAAACAAGCTTAATTTTTCTGGGCCGTACATTTAAGAAGAATGTGAGATAGGGGTTGGAATCGTAACCTACACGTTGTCCATTGTTCCATCATAATGTTTGGTATGCGGTAGGACCCCATTCATGTAAGAGAAGTTGCCTCCAAATATATATAAACCCCATCAACTTGGAAAAAAATTATGAAAACTTATATTGGATAATAAATTTCACTCTATCTAAGTTTTGGTTATGAATAACTTCTAAATATTTTAGTTATACAATATTGTTGGGAAGCAAAATAAGGATCGGACGGATGCGAAGGTACCAGATATACTGGTCGGATAGAAAACAGTCAAACACACAGTATGAGGGAGAGAGAAAGAGAAAAGAACACAGATTTTTATGTGAAAAATTCTTCTCAAATTGAAGGAAAAAATTACGAAACACTTAATTCACAAATACATATATAATGTGAGAATCGTTACAGAAACCTCACTACTACACAAGCCATTGAGGCAAAGATAAAAAATAAAGTACGAGAACACATTCTATTTTTACTCACTGCTCTTCCTTTCTTCACTTTTTTCCTTCATTGTAAATTTTTCACACTTTTTTTTCTTCTTGTAGCCAGCACACATTACAATATATATATATATACATGCTATTGACAGCAATGGCTAAACCAACGTGGAGAACACACGTACAGACATCCGCCTAAAGAACATACAGTTTTGCAGTTGCTCTGTACCGGCACTGTCTTGCAAAAGGTCGTGCCCAACAAAAAAAGGGCTCTACAAATTGTGCATGCTCAAATAATTTTCTGAGCTGGTATCCAGGTGCGCTTTCTTCATGCACGTCCTCAAACCCAAATGCCGCTTACAAAGTCCTCGGAGTTATACTACGCAGAGTTCTTGGTTGTTCTGGAAGAAGTCCTTCGAACCATACAGCCTTCACACGGGAGTGACCCCAACAAAATTTTCCTCACAATCGTGAGGAGGCTGTACTTGACAAACCAGCCAAGCTGCAACAGACTTCAAGCTTTACTTTCGATAGAACCTTAATCAACATGTCTGACCCATTCTCCTCCGTTCGGACATTTTCAAGCGCTAGCAGTCCAGTATCAGTAACATCTCTCATCAAATGATATCGAATATTAATATATTTTTATCTTGAGTAAAATAAAAAATTTCTACAAAAATGTAAAATACTTTGACTATTAGAAAAGACCGTATACTTCTCTTACTTGAAGCCCAATTCTTGCATTAACTTTTTTATCCATAACATCTCCTTGCAGGTCTCGATCACCGTAATAAACTCAGCCTCAGTGGTAGAAAGGACAACATACTTTTATAATTTTGACTACCAGGAGATCGCTCCTCCAACAAATTTTATCAAGTATCCCGAGGTAGACTTTCTGGAGTCAACATCACCTGCCTTATCGGCATCCGCGTAGCCAACCAGATGAGGCCTAACATCTCCAAAGCACATACACAACTTAAAAGTTCATTGAAGATATCTTAAGATCCACTTCACAGCAAACCAATGCTCATTTCCTGGATTTGAGAGGAATCTGCTGACAGTGCTGACCGCATAAGCAATGTCCGACTTTGTGCACACAGCCGCGTACATCAAGTTACCAACGGCTGACGAATGAGGTATACCTTTCATACGGGCTTTCTCGGTGTACGAAAACAGACATTGCTTCCTACTCAACCTGAAATGGTTTGCCAGTGGAGTGCTCACTGGCTTAGATTTTTCCATATCGAACCGTTGGAGTACCTTTTCAATGTAATTCTCTTGTGACAGTTAGAGCTTCTTGTTCTTCCGGTCGTAAAATATTTTGATCTCTAAAATCTGCTTCGCCGGCCCGAGATCTTTTATAGCAAATAATATTCCCAATTACTTCTTCAGTTCCTGAATCCGAGCGCTATTTTATCCGACAATCAACATGTCATCCACATAAAGGACAATGACGATAAAATTATCCTCAAAAAATCTCTGTATAAAGATATCGTGGTCAGAAGTAGTCCTTTGGTATCCTTGACCGACAATGACAGACTCAAACTTTTTATACCACTCTCTTAGAGCCTATTTTAGTTAGTACAGGCTTTTCCTTAGATGACAGACCAATCCTTCATTCTCCTTGACCTCGAACCCCCTCGATTGCTCCATGTAAATTTTTTCATCAAGGTCACCGTGGAGGAATACTGTTTGGACATCCAGCTGTTCTATCTCTAGATCCAGAGCAGCTACTAAACCAAACACAACACGAATGGAAGATATTTTTACCACAGGCGCAAAGATCTCATCAAAATTCACTCCTTTACGCTGATTAAAACCTTTCACCACAACCGTACCTTATACCTCGACTACATTGCGTCTTCAAAAATTTTCAACCGGAAGACCCACTTGTTCTTTAGGGTTCGCTTCCCCTTAGGCAACTCAACCAATTCAAAAGTATGGTTTTCATGCAATGAAGTCATCTCATTCTTCATTACTTCAAATCATTTTTCTTTATGAACACCCTTCATAGCCTCGTCAAAATTTTCAGGCTCACTGGTATTAGTGAGTAGGACGTAATCACTGGATGATAGGCGGACGGGCGAACATCTTTCTCTTGATGACCGTCGTATAAGAATCTCCTCGATCGGTTGACGAGTAACATCATCCTCATCTTCATTTGGTACCGCGCCTGCTTCACTATCGTCCTCGGCCATTCTTGGAGTATTGCCCTCACACTGTGTCGGTTGAACAATATCAGTATCAGGGTTTGTCCGACCGGCACCAAATAATGCCTTTATCTCCATTCTTATATCCTCAATGGTCTATTCTTCAATAAAGATCACGTCCCTTAACCCGATTAATTTTTTCTTAAGTGGGTTATAAAGCCTGTATCCAAGTTCATCCTTTCCGTAGCCCAATAGGATGCACTGCTTCGTCTTTGACTCAGGCATAACCCTTTCATCTTTCGGGATATGAACAAAGGCCTTACAGTAAAATGTCCGAATATGATTATAGGTGGGCTCCCTTTCGGTCCATGTCTTCTTTGAGACTCACCATTCAGGGGCATATTGGACGACCTATTAATAACATAGATTGTCGTCTTCAAGGCTTAAGCCAAAAAAGGTCTTGGGAGTTTTGTTTCGGATAGGAGACACCTGACTTTTTCCATCAACGTGCGATTCATGCGCTCAACTACGTCATTCAACTGCGGTGTCTTTGGTGGCGTTCTTTGATGCCGGATGCCATGAGACCTACAATAGGCATCAAATGTCCCAATATATTCCCCGCCATTATCACTCCGAACGGCCTTCAACTTCTTTCTCGTCTCACGTTCAATTAGAGTATGAAATTGCTCAAATACTCCGAAGACATGATCTTTGGATTAAAGTGGGAAAACTCACAACTTTCTTGAGCAATCATCAATATATAAGACAAAGTATTGAGCTCCTCCAAAGGACTTCTCATTGAACGGTCCGCAGACATCGGTGTGAGCAAGCTCAAGTAACTTGGACCTTTTGTAGGATGAGTTTCCTCGAAAAGAGATTCTCCTCTACTTCCCTGCCATGCAATGAGAACAAGTCTTCAATCTGTCCTCGTTTATTTCTAGAATAAGACCCTTCGTGATCAGGTGACTCATTCATCTCTCACTGATGTGGTTCGACCTCCTGTGCCACAAGTCCGAGGATTCCATACCACTAGTAATGTTGACCTCTTTAATCCCAACAGAGGCCTCCAACACATAAAGATCAGACATTTTTCGCCTTCGGTCAACTATCAGAGACCATCTGGTTAGTTTATAGGCCCCATTACCGAAGATGTTGTAAAAGCCAGCATCATCAAGTCTTCCTACTGAGATAATGTTCATCCGAATGTCAGGAAAATATCGGACATCCGTCAGGATTAGTCGGGTACTATTGTTTGTGACAAGAGACACGTTATCACGACCAATAACTCTGGATGTCTCCATATTACTATTCTTTAACATTTCAAAATCACCTAGAGTATAGGATGTAAAGAGCTCCCTTCAAGAGGTGACATGGATGGATGTACCAAAATTCACCACCAAGTCGGTCTCCTGCTAAATCAAATTTACAACATCATATGCTTCACAGGTCAAAAGGAGATCACCTCCTGTAACCACAGAGATCGAGAACTTTTTCTCACGTCGTCCCTTTTCACATTTCTCATTTTCTACGATTTCACACTTCTACTTATAGTAATACTTTTTAATGTGGTTCTTCTTTCCACAGAAATGACATTCCACATTTTAGAACCTTGACCGAGACTTACTCCGATCCTTGTCTTCAGGCTTTAGACCGTGGCCTTTACTCTTTTCTGGAGACTCTGTCACGAGTACCTCAGAGTGTTGAGAAGTTGAGATCCCTTGAGACCGTCTGGACTTATTCATAACGAGGAAAACAATCACCTCGTCCACTTAAGTATGCCCTTCCTAAATAGTAATGTCGTGACGATGTGATCATATGAGGCTAGTAAAGAAGCCAGCAACACTAATGCTTTGTCCTCCTCCTTGATCACCTCATCAAGCGCTGTCATTTGCGTTAGAATCTAATTTAAACTCATCCAAATACTTCTCAAAACTTTTTCCTTCAAACAGGCGCAGTCCATAAAACTGCTTCTTCACGTGTAGCCTTGCAGTTAGTGACTTGGACTTATATCGGCTTTCAAACTTTTCCTATAACTCTGCCAGGTCTGATAAGCCCAAGACCTCCTGAAGAATGTTGTCCGTCAGGTATAATTTAATAGTGCAGTTGACAATATCTCTTTTATCTTGTCATTTATTCTAGGTTAGATTCTTCAACTTCTCATCCTTTTTCTTCAATGCTTTAACTATTCCTTCTCGACTCAAAATATTCTTCACCCTTTCTTGTTAAAGGATGAAATTACCTTACTCGTTAAATTGCTCCACACCGAACTGTAGATTATTTAAAAATGATGACGCCATTCAATCAAAAACTTTTCAAATTGTGTATCTCGGATACCACTTGTTGGGAAGCAAAATAACAATCGGACAGACACAAAGGCACAAGATATGCCGGTCGGACAGAAAATAGTCAAACACAGTATGAGGGAGAGAGAGGGAAAAAAGAATACACAAATTTATACGTGAAAAATCCTTTTCAAAATGAAGAAAAAAACTAGGGACACTTAATCTACAAATAAATCTACTATATGAGAATGGTTATAGAAACCTCATTACTATACAAACCCTTGAGGTAAAGATGAAGAACAAAGTATGAGAATACACTATGTTTTTACTCACTGCTCTTCCTTTCATCACTCTTTTTTTCCCTTGGAAATTTCTCACACTCTTTTTTTTTTCTTCTTGCACCCATCACACAATACAATATATATATATATATACATGCTATTGACAGCAACGGCTAAACCAACGTGGAGAACACACGTACAGACAGCCACCTGAAAAACATACAGTTTTACGGCTGCTTTGCACCGGCACTGTCCTGCAAAAAGGTCGTGCCCAACACAAAATGGCTCTGCAGATTGTGCATGCTTAGATAATTTTCTGAGTTGACATCCACGTATGCTTTCTTCAAGCACGTCCTCGAATCCAAATGCCGCTTACAAAGTCTTTGGAGTTATACTGCCCTGAGTTCTCAGTTGCTCTGGAAAAGTTATCTAACCATGGTCTTTCAAAGTCCTTGGACCCATATAACCTCCTCACGGGTGTGACCCTAACAAATACATTATAAATATATAAGTTTGAACAAAAAATGAGATAAAATCAAGTGATAAAAAATTCTACACAATAGTTGGAGTAATATGTGCAATATTGACTAAAAATTTAACACAATTTGTATTCGAATCAGATAACTAATTTTTTTTCTTTTTTTTTCCTTATTTCTCAATCTTGTTCGGCAGCCCTTATATCTAAAATGGCTCTTAAATATTTGACCTAAAATTAAAATATGTTCTTATGCTGGCATGCTATGTAAGAACTTTTTGGTATGAATATCACGCCCAATAAATCTAAAAGTCTATAACTTAGGTATTTGTTGTTTAAATTTAAGTCTTTAGAGTTCCAATCAAATAATACCTCACGTGAATATCGTGCAAAAAAATTTTGAAAAACATTATATTGATTTTCATCCAAATAATAGTTTGTACCAACGTTTTATCAAATGTTTAATCCTAATTTTATCTGAATAATTCATCAAATAAATATCAAATATAAAGTTATGAGCTTCGGATGGAATGTGGCCCATCTAACAGAATTTACTTCAATGGCGTCCACTATTCACAAAATAAAGTTGGCATTATTATTCGATCAAAAATAGGAAACAAAAGATAGCTTCAATCTTCCTTCTTTCTTTTCTTTCCTTTTTTACCTCCATTCTGTCCCTTTTTTTTTGTTTTTTTTTTCTGGGTATGATTTCTCATCCACTTGAAACTGCCAATTTTATCCCTGGAAGGATTGTGCAATTAATAAATACCTTGTATTGTTTTCTAGTATTATTTAAATGAATATATAGAAAAAAAGGATTTAAGAATATTTAAGAAAATATTTCTTTTGGGAAGGGTATGAATCATTGAGTTATGATATTATGAGTAAGTAATTTTTTTGGGTAATACATCTAAATGAATATAAATTTAACTAATATAAAGAAGTCGATATTAATTGATATGGGTGTTTGTATAGGTAGATGGTAGAATATTTAATTGGACTTAGACTATGTAAAATTTAACTAGTTTTTTTTTTCTTTTAGTAAATCTATATATGATTTTTAATTTTAAATTAATATTAAGTTTTAAAAAATTATATCAACTGGTGATATTTTTATGTAATTAATTATTTTTACATAAATATCCTTTTATGTAAAATACCTAGGTAATATTGTGATATAATATTATACGTTTTGAAATATTTTATATTTTTGATATTTTTTATATAAATATTAAATTATACATAAAAACATAAGAATTAAAAAAATTAATGTGAACCGTTCAATCTTGATGGTAGATCAGCACGATCAGATTAGTTTAATTTAATAGTTCTAAATTTTTATCTAAACTCAATTAAGTCTACAATGTAAAGCCTGAATATTGGCAAATAATGACAATATAGTCAAGAAGAAACAAGTGCGAGTAATTAAGCAAGCCTTGGCACTACAAGAATTATTTTCTAGGGCTAGTTGTGGGATAGACCGAGGGATTTTAGCCCTTAAAAAGAATGATTAATTTAATCTTTTTTAATTATATTTGATATTAATTGAACGTTTATATTATTTTTTTTTTAAAAAAATAATACTTAATTTTTTAATAAAAAATTTAACTATTTAATATTAATTAGATGATAATAATTAACAGAATTAAATCAACTTTTTTTTTTTCAAATTAGTTGTGAGACCTAATGTGCCATTAGAGAAAGGAGTCTGTAATCAATTAACGACTGGTTGGCAATGATGTGGACTGGGACATTGCATGTGAGACTAATGGCAAGGTCCCTATTTGGAGGTCCACAATAATATATGGTCAAGCATTTCATGTAATTAATAATCTATAACAAAGTGCAAATATTTTGGCCTTATTAATTTTTATACCCGACTAAAAAGCAAGAGCGAGGACACCACTTTTTTTATCACTATATGGAAACAATAATCAATTTTAATAATATATTTTTAAATTAAGTTAATCTTTAATCTGACATATAATTTGAGTTGATCTTGTTTTATACTTATAGTTTTAAATTAATTTAGTTACTTGAAATAATTCTTTAAAATTAACTAATTTTAAGACTTAATTAGCACGGAAAATAGTGATTTAGTATATTTAATCTTTTATAAGATGTCACATCTTAAGTAGTTATTATCGAACGTGTATTATATGACGCTGTATTAATTTTAAGGGGTAAAATTATAAGTGTGGAATAAAATTAATTTAAACTAAAGGTGAGCTAAATTAGTTCAACTTGAGAATAATGAAATATTACCCACTGTTTTATGGTATGGTTTGTTAGAATTAAAAGCTTATTTAAATCGTGAGGTAATAC
>JAOVVI020005259.1:6611-16692 GCA_028571085.2 Nepenthes alata
GATGTGTTGTGGGTTGGGTAGTCATGGCTCATTGGATGTTCTCGAGTCTTGTAAATAATATTTCTTGTCAGAATAGAATGATGTAATTACCTATAAAAAAAATTAAAGGTGACATTTGACAATATAAAGATAGTGTTATATCTTAGAGATTTCTAAATTATAAGAATTAGACAATAAATTAAATATAGTAATTTTTCATAATATTTATTATTTAATATTAGCTGATTTGAGATTTAGAAAATATTTACAATCATTTTAGAGAATAATTATCAAATTAGTTGTTACGGTTCGATGCGGTGTTTGAATATCTTGTCAAATGCCGAATGATTATTTTGAAGGTAGATTAGTTTTTGGTGTGACTTTTGAGAGGGAGTTGAATTTTCAATCATTAGAAATTTGAATAAGATTAATAATAATGATTAAATCTTTGAAAGTTTAAGCTTTTCAAACTTTATAAATATGATTTATCCTACACATTTAACCCTCTATATTTCTCTTACAAAAATCGAACATAAAGGGAAAGAATATAGGAGAATATTCACTGAAGAAAGTAGAATATTATCTAAAAGCTTTGAAACATCAAAATCTAAAGAAATTTATTGTAGAAAAAATTAAGAATTGCCAAAATTATAATTTATTAGGGTCATTTTTATGATTGGCATATTCCGTAACCATATGTAATCTTGTATCGATATCGGGTTGTATTTTGTCAAAATACTGAATCAACATATTTCCGTAACTATCCGTTCCGACTTCTAGGAATACCGCGCTTGACGTGAGCTCTCTACCAGCTCGAGCCCAAAATTCCAAAGCCCCGCACTTGCCGTGAGCTCGCCACAAGCTCAAGTGCAAAGTCTCGAAACACCCTGCTCGCCTCCTTCTCGCTCGAGTGCATGTAGGGTTTCACGCAGCAACGGGCAGATTTTTTTTAAAGCCGTTTTTGAGCCCTTTATATATATCTACCTTATATCATTTGTCCTAGTTTTTGCTGAGCAGCATTTGGAGTGCCCTTTTGAGAAAAAAAAGTGTTCTTCTACTTTATGATTCTTGCTCCGATTTAAAAAATTGAAACTACCACGTTGTTTTAATAGTAACATTGAGACTAAATCGAAAAACCTTTAGAAATTTTCTTAGGGCCATAGCTGCTATAAGACCTAGGAGCCCGAGAATAACCAAAGTAGCGCAGCAAAAGCATGTGAGCCTTAGCTTGTCAGTTCCAGGATGAGATTAAAGGTCTAAATGAATGATTATCCTTGAGTCAAAGTAGAGTTTGAGTAAATTGTCTAAGATATCATACTAGCCAATCAATGGACTTAGTTTTGAAGTTGGGCGGATTATTATGAGGTTCTTGTGTATCAATAATTGATGAAGTAAATTTGTGATTAGGTTCAATCGTTATGTGAAGATTAGGAATTTGCCTGTTGGCTAGAATCTCATCCTCAAATCAAGTAATAAACATTAAGTATGAAGAATCAAAATAATTAAATTGGTTGAATTTCTTTGGGACAGATTTTGTTATTTTGGATGTGTCTTGGGAAAGTAAGAAGAAATTTGGAAGAAATAACCCATTTGTTTATTGAGATATTGAGAATTATTAAATTTTGAGGACAAATTTCTTTAAGTAAGAAAGATTGTAACGACCTAATTTTTAGAACATAGTAATTCCTAATCATTAAGTTAATGTAATTAAATTTACGGTATATGAATTAAGGAAAAAAATGAAGAGAAATTTAATTTGGAAGCAAAATTAGGCATCAGGGGCTTGGCGCCCGAGTTGCGACTGAGGCACCACTCAGGCGGATTTAACAAAATAGGTGCGCCTGATATGCACCCGAGGCCCCATCTGGGCACGAAAAACATAATGTCGCGCCCGAAGGGCACTTAATGAGCGCTCGAGCGCGACCCATTGGTGTGCCTTGGCGCTCGAGTGTGATCTAAAAGTTTCCACCGATTTTGAGCTTCGTTTATAAAGGGGGAAATGGAAGAGAGAGAGAGGGAGAACAGCAGCAGAACGCGAGGAAGAAAGGGAAGAGGATAGGAAGGAGAAGAGAAAAGAGGAAAAAGGAAGGGATCCTTCGCCACATCCGATTCGATCAGAATTAAAAAAATTAATAAATTAAGTTGAGACAAGTGTACCATAACTTTTATTTTTCATTATTACTGTTTAACCCGCTCTAAAATTCTTCTCTTTTAAGATTCGTATAGAATACGGCATGTTTTTCGATTATCTCATGATATTATGAATAAATTTCATGTTTACGCATGAGTATTATGAATTATTGTTCGATTGTATTGTATTACTCATGTTTCATGTCCAAATTGTGTCAGTTCACTTTTAGCCAAATCCTGGAACGAAAATTAGGAAATAAATGTGGTGAAAAATAAATTATGACACGAAATATGATATTGTGAAGTAATTAAGTTAATGGATGCATTAGATGTACTATTTTCAAATGTTATACGATTAATATCTCTAAGGACTCTAAGATTTATTTGAAGAATTTAATTATATAAAGAAATGTGAAATTCGAAGAATAAAGAATTAAGATGAAGTTGCAAGGATCATGAATCACGAGTTATGAAATATAAATGTTGTACTATGAAGCAATAACATATATTAAAGGATTTTATCTGTAATATGATTGGAGATTATTCTAAAAGATTATCAAAAAGATATAATTATGTAAAGTAAGCCTCTAAGATGAAGTGGTCACTGAAGAATGAAAAGTTAAGGCTAAGGAAACAAGATGATCTGAATGAATCACTTCAAGTGACCACTGATGATTGAGAATCAAGGTTAAGAATCATGAATCAAGAATCAAGATCCTCCAAGTTATGTAAAAATAGTAAGAAAGTAGACTAAGGATCGTTTAGTAGATAATATTCTTTGGCCGGCTATGAATATTGTGGTAGAGAATCAAGGATACTCTGGCCACTATCTTAGCTGCTTAGTGAAGTGGGTGATATTATTGACAAGTCTTAAGATATTACAGTGATAATCGAGGATAACTTCATCCACGAAGTGATACGTGATCCGCCTTCCTCGGGGCGTTACTATGGAGGACAAAGAACCAAGAATCATGATATTATGTATGAATAAGAAAGAAAGAACTAAGAACCAAGAATTTATGATCATCATAGTCCTCGGGATGTAAATAAGGAGGACATGCTAGTCTTCGAAATATAAATAAGAAGAAAATATGAGATGGTAAATGGATATGAAAGAAGGGATCTCCTTGGGATGAGGAAGAAATATGATGATATATGAATATGAAAGATTGGTCTCCGTGATGAGGGGGATATGAGATAATACATAATGATGAAAGAACAAGAACTAAGGCACCTTTGTTATGAAAGAAAGAAGAACTAAGGCCTTTGATTGTGTAGAATATGACAATTTATCCTCGATTATTTACTCCTTTTACCTCCTGAACCCTCAAGATATAAAAAAATTATTGAAAGATAGGAAAGTTCTAAGCTATTCCACGAATTTTGAAGAAGAATTATAACAAAGAAAAGATAAAGTAAGCAAGATAAGGTTTGTCCACATGCTCATATTTATACATCGTTTGATACTTTTGCCTTTTGTATGTATTTTTGGCACCCTAAGTATGTTTTCTCACTCATGATAAGATAAGAGAGGAGAAAGAAAAGAATATCTCAAGGAAAGATAAAATAAACAAAATAAGAAATTTATCACGAACTCATGCTCACGCATTGTTTCATGCATTATGTTTCACACGAAAGTTTGCATGATTTATTTTCATGGTACCTTATTGAGCGTAAAGCTCACTATTGGTGTTTTATCCCCTTCCAGATAAGGACTACTGAGCCGATGCCTAATGAGAAGAATGGGGATAAAGGATAACTAAGAAGGTAGCTAGATCTTGGAAACACAGAAGTCTTGGATGTCTTGATAAAATGTGAATAAAAATATTTAATATTTAGATGAATACTGTGTATTAAATTATATTGTATCTTATTATGTCATAGAATGCTTCCGCAAGATTTTGTATGATATAGTTTTGCTTCCGCAAGTTGCTTCGGATTTGTTTAGGCCTTGATGACATCTCTATTTAGATCCAACATAGTAGTTGAGGAGTATTGTAATGGAGTCATGGAAGGTACGGTATTTGTTGGTCATGTGTGTATAATGTGAAAATTTTAACATTTGAATATTTATATGTTTGTACAGGTTTAATTAAGTAGGTTAAATACATAATTTTTGTCAAATTATAAAGGAAACTCTATCAAAATTTTATTAGAATTTAATATCTTAAAATATTTGCTTATGGGTGTTATTTGATTAATGATGACAATTAATGAAATGCTATAAAGATAAGACTCGTTCCGTTACACATACCATGGAGTTGGTTGCCCGGCACGACATTTTCATACAGTTTAAAATCCTTGGATACTGTAATTTCATAATAATGGACTCAGCCATTTAAGGATTGTTAGTACGATGATCTTTAGTCAATAATGTGTAAGATCCATAGGAGATTATTAATATATTTCTTGAGTTTATAAACTCAGTTTTATAGGATGGTTAGATCCGATCTTTTTACATATTGTGTAGAAATCTTGGGTTTTCTCCTTTGTATTCTCAATTAGCATGCTTTTGAGATATATGATTATTATATTAAATCTTTTCGCTGTTAATTATTTCAATGCCTTTATCATGCCATTATATTATTACAAGTATGCTTATATTATATTAGTATTTATATGATTTACTAAATAGTCAGTTAATTTCTAGTTATTTTATTGAAATTCTATAAGAGTAAATACAGGTTCATAGGTGTTATGTTCCGGACTTCGAGGTCCAGTACAACACAGATATATGGGGGTGTGAGATGTGAAGAGGAAAAATGGACACCGGATTTTATGTGGAAAGCTTCCTCTGGAATGAGGAAGAAAAATCACGAGACTTTGGGCCTGTAAATATGCTTCACTATGATTCGAAGTCTTTTACAGAGTATAAGTTCGTCGAGTATTTTTCACTCTTTTTTCGGGCTCTCCTTCCTAGAAAACTCTATCTTTTTTCTTAGTCTATAGTGACCTTTTTGCCAAAGAGGAGTCTCTCCTTGCGGGAAGAGCCATGCAGGGTATTTATAGGAGAAATAGATCCGTTGAGATAGGGACACGTGGCGGCCATCGGGTGGCCGAGAGGTTGGCCACCACCCATTGGTCGCAGTTAAAGCTGCTGGCGCGTAGGTTCTAAGCGTGCCAGGTGATGCAGAGTCTAGGCGTCAGCTCATGACTTAACCAGGCGTGCTCTGTAGAAGTGACGTCTGCCGGTGGTTGCAGGTTCCTTGGAAATCGGCAAAGTTTGCTTAGTTGGCGCTCTCGGCTGTGTGCGAAGCTGTCCTTGTCATTTCGTGTTGTGTCTTGCTATCCAGCGAGTTCACGGACTCGCTGGATGAGGTAGTTCTCGGATACCCTCGTCTGTTAGGGGTTTATTGAAAAGGGTCTTTGGGTCCTTTTCTGACTTCTCGGACTGATCTGACAGCTGTTGGAACTTTGAGGTTCTCGGGCTTGAATGCTAACTGTCTGTTAACCTCTTCTTGTCAGCGTAGCTGGATGTCGCTTGGTATCTGTGATCCATGATATCCTCGAGCTTCTTGAAAGAATCTCTCGGATCATTGTTGTGGCTTTGGCCTTTCGGACACTAGCTCATGTTTTTGGACCTCTTGGGCCGCACAGCCCTCTTGGTTCCTGGACGTAATCTTTGGGCTTTTCATTTTTTGGGCCTTTTATTTGGGCCGCGCTTTATGGGCCCTCACACTGGCGCCCAATAATAGGAGAATTAATATAAAATGATAAAGATGATGAAGTCTACAATAAACCTTCAGTTATTGTAGTTATATTTTATTTATATTGTATTGTATGGTAAACAATGGTGAACATGTTTTTCATTTGTAAGAAGCCATTAGAATTTTAGATAATTATGTATTCTAAAGTTGTAGACATTGAATTTTTTAATTAATATGATATGGATGCTTCTTTATTATTGAGGTTTTTGAGATATATGATTTTATAAATTTTCGCCTTATAATTAAGATGTTTTATATTTATGAGGTTTTTGAATGATTTAGTATAAAATGGTGAAGATGATAAAATTTATAATAATTCTTTAATTGTTATACTTATATTTTATTTATGTCGTGTTGTATATTAAACAGTAGTGAACTTGTATCTCGTTTATATATTCCAAAGTTACAAATATTGATTTTTATTAATGAAATGGGATGGATGTTTCTCTATTATTAAGACTTTTGCGGTATGATTTTATAAATTTTCATATTAGGATGCAAATGTTTTATATTTTATTGTGTGGTAAACAATAGTGAATATGCATTTCGTGTTTAGGAAGTCTTTAGGATTTTAAATTATTATGTATTCCAAGGTATAAATAATTCTTTTATTAATGAAATGTGATGGATATTTCTATCAATAAGCCAGGCTATGATATATTGCATTTTTGCTAGGCAGGGCTAATAGTGTGTGCATTTCACCTATAAAGAAAATAATAAAGTATAAACAATTAGATAAATATTCATAAATCATTTTATACGTTATAATTACTCGAATACTCATTAGGGTGTGAGGCATGTATTAATCACAACGTATATCTTATATAATATGTTGAGAAATAATTATAAGAAAATAAAAAAAAAAGAAATTAAACCTTCTTTGGTGAGTAAAAGTTGAACTTATGATCATCTAATCAATAATATTTTAATATTTGATAAGAAATCAATAGATCAAAAAGTATAAGTTGTTAGAAAAATATTTTAAAAATGATATCTCGTCACCTAAGTTCTTTTCAGAACCTTCTAAAAGTACGCAAAAAGTCACTATACACTCTACTCTGTAACTTGTACACGACTATTATATTAATAGAGCACTGATTTACTATCTAAAAATCAATGGATTTAAAAGTTTAAACTATGAGATAAATGTTTGATAATAATTTTATATGGTAGCATCATTCTATCAACTACTGTCATGCATTGGACAATATTTTAGCTTGTATTATCTTTTTATTTTTTATTTTTATTTAATTTGATACTGATTTATATCAATCGCCATAAAGACAGTGAGAAGAAAATCCCTATAGCAATAATAAATGCTTTAGAAGCATTCACATATATTCACACATGACATTAGTGTCAATTCACATATCCTACATACCATATAGCATTTAGATGCTCTTGCATTTTTTTTTTCCTATTTTATCAATACATTAATTCTAAGTCAAATACCATTCTCCTTAAGTTTTAATTAACATGATTTTATAAGTAAACTATTATTATAAATGCTTTATGTGTTGTGCAATTTATTGTCTCACACTTATTGAGGTAAACAAAAATGCTTGCTTCTCCCTTGATGCACCTTTTTAAACAAAAAAAATTGTGTGGAATCGGGTTATGACTATGATATATACTCGGAATATGGATTTTGTTCTAAGAGTTTTTGCAGGGACTTATAGAACTTTTAAATTTGAATTTTGGATAACACAAATCATAATAAGAGTTTAAAAGATTAGAATTGGTTTCCTAGGTTATCATCAAATACTTAATATAACAATATTATCTAACCAATGAATTTGGGAGAAAGTAGATGATTGAAAGACTAGGATCTGATAGTATATTTTGTTGGATTGAGGTGTTTTAGAAGACAAATTTTGAAACTTTCTGTGCAAGTTTTGTACTATGGGATAGATGTTGAGTCATAGAGGTCGTTAGAGATTAGTGAGTTGTCATATGTTTGGAGGTTTTGATTTGTTCAACTCTTAGATTGTGGAATTATCAGATCATTAGACATCTTTGATCCAAAGATCATAAGACATCTTTATTGAGTTTGTAGGGCATAGGACTCGTTCTAAGATGAATTGAGTAACCATTTGAAATCAATCATTTTCTTTTTGAGGAATTAGGGACAGCTATACAACAAATCGATTTTCATTTGAAGAGATTGTACATTTAGGATTAATCGCCGTTTATGTGAATATGACTTAGTGAGTGGTTTTAGATGGCTTTACTAATTAGAGTATTGATAGTGACCATATCTCTTTGATTTTATGTCCACATTTATGAAAATAGGCTTAGTGTGTAGTTTCGGGCAACTTGTTGGGTAGAGCCCTGAAACTAAGCCATATTTTCTCAATTTTATAATTATTATTTTTTTGATAAGTAACAATTTTAGAATTAATCTGTCGTGTTCATAGATGTGGACTTAATGGACATTTTCAAATGATTATTTTTTAGAATATTTTGTTAATGTAGAACCTCCTCTATTGCCGATCTGTCTCTATTTATGGTGAATATTTTTATAATCTTGATAGCTTGACTATTTGATTTAACTGATGAATCAAGAAATCAAAAAATTAATTAAGTATGAAGGGTCACCTATCCAACTTACGAGCCCATTATCTTTGACTCGTCTCTTCTAATTAACTATTATTGGTTGGTTTTGGGCAACCATACGCCGATTCTTTTAATTTTTTTGGCAATTTGGTCATCTTGTCACTCAATGATCTGGTAGCTTGATTACCTGATTATCAAACTTATCGCTGAACCCTTTGAATCTGAGCCCACCGGCGGAGGCTCAGTCCTTAGATTGGGTAATTGATAGTTCGATTTTCGACAACCTGGACATGCCATCTCGTTCTCAACCTAAGGCGAGTAGATTTGGTTCATCTTAAATTTTAGCCGATCCCATTATACTTATATTTGGTTAATTAAATAAAATAAAATTAATATTCAAAAAAAATGGAATTAGGCATGAATAAAGCCATAGATTAACATTTTCATGTTTTATAAGCAACTTTGAATACGCGAGAATTGAATTGAAAATTTAATTTTTTTAGTATTATATATATACATATAAATAATTAAACAACAAATAATAAATTAATATGAAATGACCTTTTATTCATCTTATAATTAAATATATGAGCGTGACGTCGGTCATCGCCATAGCTTCTCCCCCCGCTACCTCGCTGCCGCCACCCGGCCACCGCTCCTGGCTTCAATGCCATTCCCTTCTAGCCGTTTTTAAGGGCAAGCCTGATCTATATAAGTTGGTCCATGCTTATTCATTTAATGGCATATTGTTCAAGCATATGACTTGTTCTTGCCTTGCTTACTGCCTGTTTAACAGGTGGAATATTGGGATTTTTTTTTAAAAAAAAAATTCTTAAAGAATAAAAATTTTAGAAAACATATTTAATTTTGTTTGTTTTTATTAAGAAGATTAGAAAAGTTTTTCAGGTTTTTTCCTTTTTTGAATTTAAACTAAATTTTTAAAAACATAAAAAGTATCATTAATATATTTTTTTAGAGATTTTCATTCGGTATAAATGAATGTTTCGTATGGTTTGTTAAATGCTAGTTATGTAATATAATTTTAAGATTATGTGAAAAAATATTATTTTATAAATTTATAAAATATAAACACGTATTTTAAATAAATTTTTATAATCAAATGCATTTGTAGTTTTTAAATATTTGTCAATTTGAATTACCTAATATTTTATAGAAATTATTAAATTGATATGAATTATTTTTTATGTGTTCAAAAATATCATTAAAAGCATGGCTTTTAATCAATATTTATGTTATTTGATAATAATAATAATAATAATAATAATAATAATAATAATAATAATAATAATAATAATTGATGGGTACACAGATAATGGGCTGGCCCAGAAAGAAGTCAACGAAAGTATCAGAAGGCTAGTCAACGCTTTTTGACGGCCAAGTAAGAAAACGGGCCCACGAGCTGGAAGGCCCAAGACGGTCAACGTCTGCGTTGACCGTCTTGGCGGACAAACTCGCTCACAGACGGTCAACACGATGTTGACCGCCAGTGCACGACTTGATTGGGCCTTTAGAGGCTTTGCTACAGTATGGGCCTACTCCATTACGGCCCACAGCCCATCTGTAAATCGCTGGCGGCACCCCTTCGTTCTCCACAAAGGCGGACAACACTCTGACGGTCAACTCAGACGTTGACCGTCCTCTCCTTACACAATGGGCCCAAAGGACGCCCTTCTACAGTAATGGGCCTA
>JAOVVI020005261.1:0-16689 GCA_028571085.2 Nepenthes alata
ATGGAATAAACTGAAAATAATGGCTGATCAATTTTTTCCTCTCTCATCTCAACGACCTCGGACAATTGAAACCGTAATATGGATAAAATTTCATCCATTCAGAAATTTTTGGACGGTTTCTTGGACAATTAACAGAAAAAATCAACTGCTTCATAATAACTATAAAAAGACCATCTTTCCAATAGGGCAAAGGAGGACTCTCTCGAAAATAGAAAATCTCCTTTTCTCTCTAAGACGCTTCGAAAAAAGCGCAAGTTTTCACGCATAAAGATAATCTAATTTCTTATTTGCATCCCTATTTTCTTCCTTATGAAAAGGCAGATACTCATTTGAGTGTTGGATGATATACCAGTGAGTTAATCCCGTCAATTCTTTGACCGTATTACTGTATTGTATAAAGTTCAGATTTGAGCATACGGAGACCGAACCCGCTTTATACGGTATTTGAATATCTAATCCGTTCATCAATCAGGATCCGATGACGCAACAGTTATATATATTTTGATTTCCTTGTTTCAATATTTTTTGCTATTTCTTATATAGTATTATCGCTCCTTACCTTCACATTTATTGAAACTGATATTCTTTTTTGGAGAATATAGTAAAAGACCGTATGAGAAAATAGTATACAATGTTGGTGTATGGGCACCATAGATTCTTTACTATGGTCTTATAAAGTCAATAATTTATTCTTATTCCTTTGATAAGTGAAGACAAGTATGAAAAAATACTAAATGTCCGACTATATGGGTTCAGTGGAACCTTTGTTTCACATTTATTCGATATTGACTTCATTTTGATGGTTACGAGATGTTGATCGTACTTCTGTTGAAAAGGCACTTGTTTACTATGTGAAACCATTACATTTGTATTAGTAATGAAATATCAAGAATAACATGTGTAACATGTTGAATATTGGGTGATAGGGATCCTCTTGAGCTTCTCTAAGAGTGGTAAAGATGAGTCTAATATGACTTACCCTGCCAATGGGGTTATTTTGTATATTGGCCTTTGCTTCGCACGCTAAGAAATAAGAATCAAGAACGTTTATTTTTATATCGTATTTGTATATTGAGACCTCGATTGTGTTGAGATATTAAAAAATCTTGAAGCTCTTAGCTTCGATTAATATATTATATTTTATTGCATCATGTCGTCGTGCATCTTTATGACATTTTGCTTCTCAAATTGTGCATTTAATTTTATTTTTTTTGACATTAATTATGGATTATTTATTGGGCATTCGATTTACTCATTGTGGTATTTCTATCCATTTTAGAGCAGATTACTAGTTATATTTTTAGAAACCTATATATGTAGTTGTAGTGATCGTTTCAGAGTAGGGTGCAAATATGTTTCGGAGACAATGTATTAGTTATTATTATGTTACTTCAGATCTTAGTTATGGATTGTTTAGTTAATCATTATATTATGATTAGTGAGTCGTTGAGCTATGAATCTTGAGGCTTTAACCCCTTTTGCTTCCTTTTATGGGTATTAAGGATTCAATGTTGTTTGGATGATACGTAAAATTTAATTTTTGAATTTATATTTATGACATTATAATTTTTATATATTGAGTAAATATTAGGTGTAATTATATAATAACCAATTTTTTAAAAAATCAAAATTTAAAGAATGATATCTAGATAGCTACAAGAGTCGCACATATAATTGTTTGAGGCAAGATTGCTACATTGAAGGTGTACATAATGGGAGCTCATACGCGTTTGAGGTAGAGTCTTTGTGTCTAAGGCGCGCACGATGAGTATTCATGCATAATTTAGGCAGAATGTGTTGTGCATATGGGTGGATTTTTACCCTCAATGCACGCCTGACCAATATTTGTGTGTCAATTTAGGTATTTAAAATCCTCTGCCTGATTTTTACACATTTTGCATAAAGAAATGGAAGAAAGAGAGAAAAAAAAAGAGATGAGAAAGAAGGTGAAAAAAGGTAATTTAGCGTCAGATTGGTTAAAGTATTTTTAAGGTAAGTGTATCTAAATCATTCTTTAATTTATTATTAAAATATTTTTATTTTTCTTTCAATTATCACCTAAATATACATACATGGCACCATTTTCATCAATTTTTTAATATTTATTGTATGATGTCTATTTTTACCAAAATTTAAACATTTTTGAAGGTTTATATTTACTTCTAAATATATTACTAAGAAAATTATGAAATCTTTGAGTATTTGATTTTACATACTATTTTTTATATAAATATTTAATGAAACTCTACTTTATGAAATGAAAATGAGATTTTACTTTTTCTTTAACTTGAAATTTTTTTGAATATTTAATATATAATGTAAAATTATCTATTTAAAAAAAAATAAGAACCATTGTAAATATAATAACATTACATTTGAACTTGCCTTAGTATACTATATATAATTTTAAGATCGCATCAATCATACACCAATAAAAAAGAAAATGACATTTGATCTCATCAATAGGGTATTGTAAATAATTTTCTATAGGTCTTGAATAATAGTTTATTGGCTTTAGGCTATTAGAAATATATATAACCTGCTCTGCAACATTTTTCATTTGATTTGTCGGTGTGTGAATTATTTGTCCTTAGATTTTTACATATTTTCGATATGATCATTTAAATTTTATGTTTTTAGATATACGCTCACATTTTCATAGTTTACGATTTTTGTATGTTTTGTGGGTTTTTATATATTCGTATATTTTTAATATTTCATATGAAATCATATTTTAAAATACATTTATTGAAAATTGGATGTTTTAAATTTATGGATGTGATCATAATTTATAAGTTTTTACACATATTTAATTTATATATATTCATATGTTATATATATACTTTGTTGAGTATAAGGTTTGCATTTAAAATGTTTTAAAACTCTTCCAAATTAATGGGCACTAGATTCTTATAGGATTTAATGAATGATTATTGAAGAATTATTGTCAAAAATTTTAGTTATAGTATTTTGGGTTTGTTTCAAATTTAATATATTGAATAGGATTGATTTTAAATTTTTATAATTTAAATTTGGGTCGGTGTGCCATCGTGAAATTATATATAAATTTTTACTATTTATATATTTAGTTTTTGGTCACGTTTTTTTGTAGTGAGATATAAATTGAGTAGATATAATATTATTATTTCGGCTAAATAGGAATAATTTAAATATTTTTTAAAATATAATATTATATCATAATATCTTGCTTATGGTGGGGTCATGAGAGGTGATAATATTAGGGCATTTATTGTAAAAGAAGTGTCTTAAGTTAATTGAAAATTAAATTCTATGATAAATTAAACTTTTAAGTAAATTCTATTGGGCCTTTCTTATTGAGTAGGAGTAAGAAAAGAAGAAAGAAATTATTTTTTTGAAAAATATTTATATCTATTAAATAATTAACCTATTATACAAAAGTTTCAAAAATAATATTTAGAGGAATTTTTTTTAATTTTTTTTCTGTTTTTTATATATTTCACATTTTACCTTTTCGTTCAAATTTTTTTCAGATTAAGCATGCTCAATCGAAAATTTAATCGGAATAATTTTAGGTGCTAAAATCTTTAAATTGCTAAAAAAAATTTGTTGGTAAAATTAATTAGGATAATCATTTAAATATCTAATATTTTGATCATTTAATCACATAAAAATTCGTTGAAAAAATAGTAAATAAATTGATCTAACATTTCGCAAATTTAAATATTTTATTTAAATAGGTTTTAACTATGACCGTTGATGTAAATCAATTAACCATCATTTTATATGTGAAAATATTAATTATTAAAAAAAATAAAACAAAAAATGAAAAATACAAAGCAGGATAATCAGATCACAATCGTAGTCAATTTATTTATTTATTTTTATTTTATTTATTTTTTGGGTTACATCGCTGTCCATTTCAAATGCCATTGTTCTACAACAGCTATTATGGCCCTGTTTTCGCACTACCACACATCTACAGGAAGCTAGGTGGAGGCTCCAGTTTCAATTATCTTGAGTTACATAGCTAAGGAAGCTCCTTTCATAGTTCAGTCAACCGAAGGCAACGAAGAAAAACTCTGCTTGTGTTCTTTAAATTGAAATCAACACACACACTGTGTCTATTTCTTTTGGTGGAAGGCTCCTTCTGGGTAGCTGCGAAAATGGCAGGGAAGCTTATGCAGGCAATTCAGTACTTTGGTTATGGCGTTGGGGTTGCTGGTTTAAAGGTTTTCACTCCTGTTAAAGCGTTTCCTTTCAATTACTTTTGATTTGTGTTTTGAAATTGCTCTGGTTTTAATCTTGCTTTCTCGTTTCCGCTTTCCCCTCTTTTTATTGCGACTGTTGGAAAGCCATGATAAATTGATTGATGTGTCTTCTATGGAGATTTCTCTTTTCCCAAATCGGGAGGGAGAAATTCGAAGGAAGTTCCCATATGGGATCCAGATCTACAAAAAGACTTGTTATGCTTTTCGGCTTTTTCATTATGCTCTGAATTCCATGGCCTCTGAAACACTATAAAAACAATTCGTGCACACTTACTTAAACATCGTAATCCCAAAGTTGGGCACACAGTATCGGGGCTTATTTGATCATCAGATCAAGAGTTTGAATTTTGAAAAAGAAGTATTTGAGCAGATAGCAAGGTGAACATGGGCTTAATCGAGCCTCAGTAGGCATTCGCATGAGGGGCCGTGAAAGAGTGAAAAACTATTGTTGGGCCTCACCTAACCACTTACTTTGTCAGAATGACTTGATTCTTTGACACGCTTAGCCACTCAAAGCCAATTCGGTAAATTTGGAGAAAACTAGATGGTTATTTCCAGTAAGATAAATAGTAGTAACAGAGCGTTTGGCCACAATGTATGGAGGTAGCCCATTTTATTATAGGATTCATTTCAGATATTTGAATGTACATATGTTGAGTTGCCTAGAGATTGCATTTTGAAATTTATTCCATACATGATGTGTGATTAGGTTATTGGAGTTTTGAGGGTTTTTTGGCATCTTCATTTATATAGGATTTAGAATGCTAAAATGAACTACTGGTGTAATTTGTCGAGATGAGATGAATAAAATGGCACATTCCTTGCAAATTTGAAGCAATACCTTCAAAGTAAACATGAGGGAAAAACTTGCAAGCTGTTTGGATATTTAAAATGTATGCCAAATGATGCACAAGTTAGAAATGTTACTTCGAGGTTAGAGGTATTAAAAGGGAATAGGTAAGCTTGCAAGAATTTGCTGTGCGGTAACTTAAAAGGATTTAAGATTACTTCTAGTTTCAGATTATGCTGTAATCTAAACAGAGATAAACGGTAGAAGAGGATTTATGTAATTGACCCCATATAGTAAGTTCTAAGACTTGGTTTTTGTTGTTGTCTTTTGACATAGAAGCTTTGAGCTTCTCCCTCATCATTGGACTGATGCCATGGCCTAACTGCGCAACTCTGTGTGGTACTGTTTTCTGTTTGTTTCCCTTTATCCTTAGCTGTAAATCTCTGTTGGAGAACTTTATTGTTGCCTCCGGCTAATTTGCATGTGCATATGTCTCTACGGTTGTGCCTATGTGTGTGGATTACTTGGCATGAACTAGGATTATAGTGATTATCAGGGGAAGCTGTGGGAGTTTGTTTTGAATACTGAGATCTAGAGGAAAACTAGAAGTGCAGGTCCCAATTAGTGTAGTTGGTAAAATCCCTTGGTATTGTTGTAAGTGGCTTGGGATCAAATCTCACTTATAAGTGATTCTCTTTTCTCATTGTTTCCATTTACCCTTATGCAAATTTTCATGATTGTGTGTGAATATGCATGTGCATGAATTATTGAACATGAACTGGGTTTCTAGCAGTTCCAGGGAGATAAGTAAACTTAATTGGGGAAGCTATAGGAGATTGTTTTTGGCATTGATATGTAAGGGAAAATACAAGTGAAGGTGCCAATTAGTATAATTAGAAAAGCCCTTTGGTATTGTTTAAGAGATTTGGAATTAAATGCCACCTGCATTTTGGTTGGGGGAGGAGATTTTTGGGGTTGCAATAGGGCAATTCTTTTTGTGTTGTGCACACTGATGGACCAAAAGGAAAAGGATAGAAGTGATGGTGGAATGAGGTTATTTATGCAAAGGTCCATAATAGGGAAATACTGTGGAACAGAACAGTCAAATAAAATTGGTTGACCAACTAATCTTATTTTACATTTTCAACCATTCTTACTCTGAGTTATGAATTCTCAAAATGTTCATGGAGTTGGAAAGTGTCTAGCTCTTTCATTGCTTGGCTTGAGACTAGATTTGGTTGTGTATAGAAAGTGCATATGGTCATGTTCAGTTTATCACAATATTGATAGAAAACTGGTTGTTAGTGCTAAGAAAGGAAGATGTTGAAGTTCCTGTAATTTCCTCTCTTCACATGTCAAGGTAATCAGGAGTGTGATGACGATGTTCTCAGAATATTGAAATCAATCAATATTCCGGAAAACAATTTGCAATTTTACCATGGTCATAGCGTTGATAGTGGTTGTTCATGTAATTCCTTATTGGGTGGAAAACAGAAAAAGGCAAAAGAATGTAGGGAAACTGTAACTTCCATACTCAACTTGCACTTGGTCGTTGGTTCTTTAGGAGGATACTGAAGAGTGAAGCTTCATGAGTTTATGATTTTTATCTGTCTTGCTTCATAGTCCCCTGAATCACTTGTAAGTTAGGAATATTTTCATCATTAAAATAAAAAAATTAGGAGTACCTTGACATTGTTTTATAATCAGTTAACTTTGAAATAAGTTTTGGTTCAGGTTTATGCATACATAAATGTGTACGTCGGGAATAATTCTTGTATATGGTTTGAAATTTGTTAGCTGTGAGTTTATAGGTTCCATTGACATTCATGCTTGGTTCTTTGCAAAGGCATTTTAGTTGATGTTTCATTTTCGACTTTGAGAACCTTTCCAGATGATGAAATAGAAATCCAAAAGTAGTATACTTTTATTAAGTATAAGGGTACACATTTAATTGAGTTCAATCTCTTTACCCATGGTTATACTTCACTAACCCTCATTCTATCTCTTTACTCTTTTAATTCCTCTCTTTTATAGCTTTGAACATACATTTATGCAATATCAATGATCACAATAAAGCCTCTTTTCTACTTGATATGAGCAACTTACCCTTTAGACATAACTCTAAATTACTTAATGACTCTTCTAACCATGTTGCTTTGTATCAACCGATCCGTTCATAACAAATTAAAAAAGAGAGAAACTCTAAAGCATAAAAAAATGAAAAGAGGAAAAGTGGTTGTGCATTTCTTGATGCTCTTCACCGGCTACTCAATCTTCCAAGTTCTGCTTGAGCTGTCAACCAAGTTGTTACCTGAATAGTCAAACTTCATGACATTAGCACCTTTAGTGAATCAGTTACCCACTTAGTCTCCTGTCTGATGTACTTCACCCTGGACTCAGCATGCAATACTTCTACACTTACCAAATAATTATTTACTTTCATGTTTTTGGTCCTTACAGGAAACACTTTTAGTGAATCTGTTCTTTGCCAAGCATATGACTGATGGGTTGTTGCACTATAATTTTACTAAATGTGAGCAGTGGTTAATTTTTTCCTTATTATAATACTAGTAAATAAAAATTCAAAAAAATGAAAAAAAAAAAAATTAGCCAAAGAGAATAATGGGGTAGCATCCCCTTTTGAGAATACATGCACTGCAGTTATGTCAGGTTGATTCATTGACTTGAGATTAATAGAAAACTTCATCGTATGGCATGCCTATGATGATAATGGTTGATGCTATGTTGGAGTAAAGTTCTGGTTGGCTGTAGATATGAACTCTCCTTATTGGATTTTGTAGAACCAATATGTTTAGTGATTATCAGGTCAGATTGCATCTGGAATTGGCCTACTGTGAGTGGCATGATTGTCTTCCAAAACTAATTAGGCAATGTGCTTTAAAATATGCTTTTACTTGAAGGTTCTTTTGATATATCTATCTCTGTTTTTGTCAATTACCCACTACTCATCCTCCATCTACATTCTGGCGAAACAAACAATGGACCTTGATTTCTTCTGAAATAGTATAATTGCCTTAATTATGGAAAATGGTGATCATCCAAATCTATAGTCGACATTGTCAAGTTTTAGGTATTCAGTGTTTACAAATTACCAGCTTTTATCTATCTTAGTTTTTGTCAACTGTCCACTTTTCATCCCTCATCTCCATTCCTGCCAAACAAATGTTGGACCTTGATGCATCCAAATATGTTATTTTCCCAAATCATGGAAATTGGAGGTTATCTAAATCTATAGTCTCAAAGTTGTCTGAGTTTTTTAGGTACTCAGTGTTTACACTTAACAATCTTTTAGCTTTATCCGTAATGGATGTTATGTGTTCTGACAGCTGTCGCTGCAAAATAAGATTTTTCCTCCTAGGGAATTGCCTCCAATAGGTAAAGGTATCTAGATTGATTGGCTTTATAATATATTGGGCAGCTAATTTATTCTTGGACCACCTGCCAAGATGAGCTATTTCTTTTTTGAAAAAAAAACATTACTTGTCATTTAAGCATATGTGTAAAAGCCGGGATGGTGTATATTGGACAAAACCTTACATAAAGGCCTGTATGCCTGTGAATTTGAGGAACCCTATTTTGTAATGCCATGTAATAAGCAGTCTTCTAAAAGCCATTATGTGACAGTAGTGGCAATTCTACAATTCCATCATCTGATAAAAATATCACTGTTGAATTTCGAATTCAAATTTGTTTCAGAAAAGGAATGGAAAAAGAGATCTATGATCACAACTTTTTCACGCCCCATGGCTGATGTTTGTACCATTTATTGCATATTAGACTCAGCAAATAATGTTGACTATACTAAATCGAGTAAGGAGACTTTGTTTTGAAGTCTGTCAAAACTTGAGTGATCCTCCTTGGATCAGAAAGAGGTTATTGGTTCAATTCTCCACCTTAAGAACTAACCTATGTTTGACTAGCCAAGCAAATAAACGGCCTGTGTACAATTCCATTCCATAAATAAAATGGTAGGATGAGCGGAATTAATGTATTCCAATTTCTGGTCTTGCACTGACCATCCAATGGAAGGTGCAAGATGTGCTTCCATTCCTTTGCCTATTTATGTGCTTTTAGCAACTTAAGTGTAAAATTGCAGTGGTATAGAATTTTACATCGGTATGCCGAACCCTTACATATTAGCTTTTCTCTTTTACATGCTAGCTAATCAATAGCTAATTAGAATCTTGGGACAGAGGCAATACTTTGAAAACATTGTCGAGGTCCTGAAACTTCTAAAATAAATAGGGAAAAGGAATCCTATTCCTAGAAATGGGCTGAAGCATTGAAAAAGGGCGGCCAATGTACCAAGGCTTCCACATTGTCAGGTATAGGGAGGGTCAAATGTATGCATTCTTACTCCATGCATTGGAAAGAAGCTATTTTCATGACATGCACTGAAATATTGACCCTTGCTGCGGCAATATTTATTCCTACTGCAGCACGTTGAGATTCTTGTTCCTGATCCAAAGGCTGATGAGGTATTGGTGAAAGTGGAGGCAGCAAGTCTAAATCCAGTTGATTGGAAAATTCAGAAAGGCATGATAAGGCCCTTTCTTCCCTCCAAGTTTCCAACTATACCAGGTTGGCTCTGCTACATTTGTTTCCAATTCAGGGTACTTCATAGGGGTTAAATTTATGATTGATCATATTGCATATTCTTCAAAGTTTTTTGGATGTTTTGTGACCAAGTCTATAGATTGTTTCATTCATTTTCTTGGCATCTTTGCATTGAATTTACATGATAATACTGTCCGTTTTTTCCTGACAACTTTACTTATTGGTAAGAGGAAATGCTTTTTTTAACAAAGAATTCCTAAATTACGAGGATGACCATAAAATCTGCATATGAATGATTGTGTATAACAAATGGCTGCTGGATGAGTTGAAGACCTAATTCTGAGGCTACACATTGTCAGGTGATGTTTTCGTATGTTGGCTTTCTTTGTTTTGTTCTTAATAGCTACACATTGTTAGGTGATGTTTTCATATGTTGGCTTTCTTTGTTTTGTTCTTAATATTGGAATTTCTGTTGCTATGCTTAAAATTGGAGTTACAATTGGAAACTGTTTCCTCTATCTCAGAAATGCCCCCCCTCTCAACATAACTGCCTATATGTTTTTATGTTATTCACATAACCATTACTTTCATTTTGTTTTTTTTAACTTAACCCCTAATAATTTATATTCTGTGCTCAATATACCATGTTCCCTATTCATGTCACATTTCAAATAAAATTTCAAATCTTCCCTCGCATGTTTGGCACATATCCCACATGCTTGCAAAGCAAGGAGGGCATTTTGGTCATTTGACTAAAAATTAAGAGCATTTGGCAAAACTCTCCTAGCAAAAAATGGGACATAGAAGGTGAATTGGAAACTAAACACAAATCGTAGGTGATTAAGTGAGAAACAAACTAAAGTGGTGGTTATGTGAAAGCATCAAAAGATATAGGTGGTAAAGTGAAAATTGTTTTTTTTTTTTTTTAAAATAGATATATGGTAAGAGAAAATCTGTCTAAACAATAAGCAGGTCCTTAACTTTGATGATCTCCATATATTCACATTTGAACTGTTGGCTATTGGAGGATAAAATGGGCCCAATTCAGCAATACACGATCGGTCCTTGTCAAATGTTAATTTCTTGGCCCTTTCCCCAAATTCATATTCACAACAATTTTTGGTAGTAGTAGCATTAGGATTTCAGTGTGAGGATATTGAATCCAATATCTATGATTTAGAAAAAAAAATTATGGATTATAGTTTCCCTTGCACTCTCGAATACTCATCCATATGAATTTCAACGAAGGCATCGAATGAAAATCACACATGTCAAACATTTCTAGCAATTTTGAAGAAAAGAAAAAAGTGTAAGAAAGGATACTAACCTACAACACCAGCCCTACCCCACACCGCCTAACAGCCATCTGGAAATGCCACTGCCACCACAACTGTTGTTCTCTCATCTCCCCCTCTTCCTCCTCCTCTTTGCTCCTTCCTGTTAGGGGTCACTCTTGTGTGGAAGTCCTGAGGATTTGGATGGAGTACGAGGACCTTGTGTGCGACTAAAATCCGCGGACTTGTGCGCTGAGTGTTCGCGGACTATGCACAACTTAAGCACAAGGAATTCCGGTCAATATTATTGACTGGGAGTTTTGAACGGATAGAAATAACCGGTTAACAAGATGTTGACTGGCTGAAGCCATGAGAACTTGCTGCGTTTTACCGAAGGATTGCAGAAGGATGTCCGACCGGTCAACGTGGGCGTTGACTGCCAAGTCAAGAAGACGGCCAACGGCGCGTTGACCGGCTGAGAATAGAAATGCTGAACAGCTGTCTTCTCCAAATGGTGTGTAGTTGACCTTCCTGATTAGGCAGTTAGGAGACGTCATTCTTGGGAAGATAATAAGTCAATTTGTAGGGGCTTGCATGCGCCGTTTGCTGCAGGATAGAGCGTGCGTCGCCATTGTAGGCTTTGGGGGTTGTGCATGCAACCACCATACTGAGTTGGTGGTTGCTCATTCTGCTGGAGGAGTATATATATATATATATATATATTATACTTAAAGCATGGTATGGGATATATATAGTATATAAGAAAGAGATAGAGTGAAAAACAAAGAAAAAGAGAGTAGTTAGTAAAAAATACAAAGTGTGAAGCCTTTGTATTTCTCTTGCTCTGTTCTTCGATTTTTCGTCTATTGGGCTTATATAGTCGTGTGGTTTCTGTAACCAATCTCATATAGTGGATCTTATTTTTGGATTGAGTGTCCCGTGATTTTTTCCTTATTTGAAAAGAGTTTTCCACATAAAATTCTTGGTGTTCTATTATTATTCTTCTTTCACTCCTCTGTGTGTGTGTGATTCTGTGCATTGTTGTCCGGCTGTCCCTTTTTATGCCAACAAGTGGTATCAAATAGCACGGTTGAGAACTTTGTCTAAATGGCATCGTCGTCTTCAAAAAATCTGTTGCTTAGTGTGGAGCAATTCAACGGGTAAGGTAATTTCATCCTTTGGTAAGAGAGGGTGAAGAACATCCTAACTCGAGAAAATACGGTAAAAGTATTGCGGAAGAAGGAAGAGAAGCCAGAAAACTTGTTTGAGAAAGAATGGCAAGACAAAAGGGATTTCGCCAACTGCTCCATAAAGCTGTGTCTGGCGGACAACACGCTCTAGAAGGTTCTCGGCGATACAGACCTAGCGGAGGTCTGGGAAAAGTTAAAAAGTTGGTATAAGTCAAAGTCTCTGACAACCAGGCTGCATGTGAAGAAGTAGTTCTATGGCCTACGGTTATCAGAAGGTAGGAGTTTTGAAAAGCACTTAGACGAGTTTAACATAATAGTGACGCAGATGTCGGCCATTGACGAGGAGATTAAGGAGGAGGATAAGGCGTTGGTATTGCTGACCTTTCTGCCAGCTTCATATGACTATATCGTCACAACTTTATTGTTTGGAAAGGACACGCTTAAGTTGGACGAGATCATTACTTCCTTACTCATGAATGAGTCAAGGCGGTCACAATCTGCCTCAACCTTTTTGCATGCTGAGGTACTTGTGATCGAGTCCAGGAGAAGTAGTACAGGACGCAGCCAAAAGCCTGGAGAGAAGGGTTGCAGTAAATCTCGGTCAAGGTATCAGAACCTTGAGTACCATTACTGTGGCAAGAAGGGCCATGTCAGAAAGTACTACTTTAAATGAAAGCGTAAAAATGTGGAGAAGGAGAAAGGAGAAAAGGGATGAGGAGAAGAAAAGTCTTCGGTCTTAGTGGTTACAGGAGGCGGTTTTTTGTTGACGTATGAAGAAAATGTGGTAAGTCTGACGGACCATTAGTCTGGTTGGGTGGTTGATTCTGGTTCCTCTCTGCATGCCACGTCCAAGAGGGGACTGTTCATTTCGTACACTCCTGAAAATTTTGGAGTAATAAGGATGGGTAACAAAGCAATATCCCCAATTGTTGGCAGAGGTGACATCGTACTGGTCACTAATAATGGGACTAAACTGTTGTTGAAAGATGTACGACGCGTCCCTGACATGCTGTTGAATATAATTTCAACCGGCCGATTTGATGATGAAGGTTATTACAATACCTTCTGTGAAGGTGAGTGGACCCTGATCAGAGGATCTCCGGTTGTGGCACGTGAAAGGAAACACTCTGGCCTGCATGTAATGAAAGCGTGTGTAGTGGCCGGAGACGTGAACGCCACTACTAGCAAGGAGTGCAAGAATCTGTCGCACCGTAGGTTAGGCCACATGAGTGAATGCAGATTGTGTCATTTGGTTAGAAAGGGCCTTATCCCAGGAGTGGAAGAAGACGGATTAAAGACGTGTCCTCATTGTATGGCCGATAAGCAACGAAGAGTCTCGTTTCATGGAGACTTGTCCTCTACAAAGGTGAATCTAGTTCACACAGATGTATGTGGACTATTTAATGAGAAGTCTTTTGTTGGAGCCCAGTATTTTGTATCTTTCATCGACGACTATTCCAGGAAACTGTAGGTTTACCCACTGAAAATCAATGACCAAGTCCTCAATACATTTGAGCAGTTTTATACTCTGGTAGAGCATCAGACGGGGAAGAAATTGAAGACCATCCGAAGTGACAACGGAGGTGAATACTTTGGGGCATTTGATGCCTACTGTCGATTTCATGGCATTAGGTATCAGAAGACACCACAAAAAATGTTACAGTTGAACGGAGTGGCCGAGCGGATGAACCGCATACTTCTTAAGAGAGTGAGATGCATGCTTTCTGAAGTAAAGCTTCCTGCATCCTTTTGGGCAGAAGTACTAAAGACGGCGGCTTATATTATCAATAGGTCACCCAGTAAGCTACTGAAGGGTGAAGTGCCGGAGAAGAAATGGTCGAGAAAGGAGCCATCTTATTACCATCTTCGAGTGTTTGGACACAAGGCCTTTGTTCATATCCCAAAAGATGAAAGAACCAAGTTAGAGCCAATGATGATACAGTGCGTCTTTCTAAGCTATGGGGAAGATGAACTTGGCTACAGATTTTATGACCTAATTGAGAGAGAATTTGTCCGGTCAAGGGATGCAACTTTTGTTGAAGATGAAATGATTGAGGATATTGGTAAGAAGACCAAGTCTGATACTGGCCGGACGGATGAGGTGAGTGTTGAAGTTGTCCATCCAGTACCTCTGCAGGACGAGGACAATGGCTCAGGATTAATTGAGGACAATAATGAGTCAGTTATGACACCTGATGAGGACCAACATGAAGTCATTCCTCAACCGGTCGAGGAGGTTCCTATCCGACGATCCTTGTGGAACAAACGATTGTTCGTTTGTCTGCTATCTATTGATTATGCCCTACTCACTGATGCAAAAGAGTCTGTGACTTTTGAAGAGGCTATGAAAGATGTAAATAAGGAGAGATGGTTGGAAGCCATGGGAGATGAAATAAGCTCTATCCATAAAAATCATACTTTTAATTTGGCTGAATTACCCAAGGGGAAGAGAGCTCTAAAGAATAAGTGGGTTTTCCTTTGAAGATTGATGAAAATACCACACAGCCAAGGTACAAGGTGCGGCTAATGGTAAAAGGCTATAATCAACTGAAAGGGGTTGATTTTGATGAGATTTTTGCCCCAGTGGTAAATATGTCTTCCATAAAGGTTGTGCTTGGCTTGGCTGCTGCTCAAAATCTGGTGGTAGAGTAGCTGGATGTTCGGACGATTTTTTTCCATGGTGATTTTGAGGAGAAAATTTACATGGAATAGCCAGAAGGATTCAAGGTTAAGGGGAAGGAACGACTTGTCTGTCGTCTAACAAAGAGCCTGTACGGTTTGAAATAGGCTCCTAGATAGTGGTATAAGAAGTTCGAGTCAGTCATGGTCAATCAGGGGTACCAGAAGACTACTTGTGATCATCATATATTTACATAGAGTTTTTTCGAGAATGACTTTGTCATCCTTCTCATTTCTGTGGATGACATGTTGATCATTGGACACAATGGTACTCGAATAAAGGAGCTGAAGAAGCAACTTTGACACTCATTGGCTATGAAGGACTTGGGGTCGGCAAAAGAAATTCTTGGCGTTAGAATTATTCGCGACCGAGAGGCAGGGAGATTGTGGCTGTCCCAAGAAAGCTACATTGAAAGGGTGCTCCAACGTTTTAACATGGACAAGTCCAAGCTTGTAAGCACACCGCTGGCGAACCACCACAGACTGAGTAGTCGCCAGTGTCTGTCCTCGGATGCTGAGAAAGCATATATAAAAGGCGTGCCTTACTTATCAGTTGTAGGAAGCTTGACGTACGCCTTGGTATGTACGAGGCTAGACATGACACTAGCAGTTGGCATCGTCAGCCGCTTTTTGTCAAACCCAGAAAGAGAGTATTGGTCCGCGTTCAAATGGATAATGAGATATATCCGAGAAACTTTTAAGAGGTGCCCGTGTCTTGGAAGTGACAAGCCTCAATTGGTGGGATACTCGGATGCTAATATAACCGAGGATATTGACTCCCGTAAGTCCACCTCAAGATACTTGGTGAAATTTGCTGAAGGTGCAGTTTCCTGGCAATCAAAGTTGTAGAAGTGCGTCACCCTTTTTACTACTGAGATCGAGTATATTGCAGTGATAGAAGCTTGTAAAGAGATGTTATGGATGAAAAAGTTCATCCAAGAATTGGGCATCAGACAAGTATAGTATCAAATACTCTGTGATAGTTAGAGTGACATGCATCTTTGCAAGAACTCATCATTCCATTCTAAATCAAAGCATATTGATATTCAATACTATTAGGTGAGAAATGTTATTGAAGTGGGTTTGCTGTCACTGGAGAAGGTTGAGACTGAATAAAATGGCACGGCCATATGGGCCAAGATTTTACCGAAAGGTAAAAATAAAGCTTGTTGCAATTTGGCTGGGCTGATAGATTCCGATTCTCCATGGTCGTGAGGGGAAGTTTGTTGGGGGTCACTCCCGTGTGGAAGTCCGGAGGACTTGGATGGAGTACGAGGACCTTGTGTGTGACTAAGGTCCGCGGATTTGTGCGCTGAGTGTTTGCGGATTATGCACAGCTTAAGTACAAGAAATTCCGGTCAATATTGTTAACTGAAAATTTTGGATGGATAGAAATAACTGGTTAATGTATTGGCCGGCAAATTATATGTTCCAATTAACATGATGTTGACCGGCTGAAGATATGAGGACATTGCTGCGTTTTGTCCAAGGATTGGAGAAGGACGTCCGATCGGTCAACATGACTGTTGATCGGCCAAGTGAAGAAGACGGTCAACGGGGTGTTGACCAGCTGAGAATAGAAATGTTGAACAACTGTCTTCTTCAAATGGCGTGCAGTTGACCTTCCTGATTGGACAGTTAGGAGACGTCATTCTTGGGAAGACAAGTCAATCTGTAAGGGCATGCATGCACAGCCTGCTACAGGACAGAGCGTGTGCTACTATTGCAGACTTTGGAAGCTGTGCACGCAACCACCATGCTGAGTTGGTGGTTGCTCATTCTATTGGAGGAGTATATATATATATATATATAGTATACTTAAAGCATGGTATGAGATATATGCAGTATATGAGAAGGAGATAGAGTGAAAAACAGAGTAGAAAAAGAGAGTAGTGAGTAAAAAATACAAAGTGTGAAGCCTTTGTGTT
>JAOVVI020005262.1:0-16689 GCA_028571085.2 Nepenthes alata
ATGCTGTAAAAGCGTGTAAGATGCGGATGCGATGGTATGGAGAATGCAGTGAGCAGGTTTTGGAAGGCCTGGCTTCCGTGGTGCACCGCGACTGGTGGCTAACTTTCCCGACGTTTGAACAGACAAGGGGACGTGATCAAGAGCTGGTTTGATCTTTGAGGCAGTGAGAATGTTCTCCGTTCCAGTTCCTTTCTCCATCGCTGTTGAGGTGAGGAATGGAAGTCTTTAGAGTTTGTTCCAAGTGCCTGAATCAGGAATTAGGGTTCAAGAGTTTTCAGAGTCCAATCCCTTTTTCGGTGGGATGTGAGAGCTCTTATAGGCCTCTCCCCTTCGAGCTCTTGGCGTCAAGGTGCCCGTTGTGAGGGCTTCCTTGCCATTGGTCGCTGTCGTGGACCGCTGGTCATGCCCATTTGTCGTTTTGCGGTGGCTGGCTGGCTTCAGGACGCTGCCGGCCACTCCTGGTTTCTTTCTTTGCGGGGAGTGGTTAGCCGCCTGCAGGTGGTTGCGTGAGCCGTTGGCGCTGTGCCAGCCGCTTCCTCATAGGCTAGCCTTTCCGCCTTTTTGCCGTCAGCTCATTAATGCGCTGTAGGGTCGCGTCGTCCTCTGCCAGCGTGGCTTTGCACCCGTCTCCCGCGTAACTGGGCTGGGCCTTCTATTTTGCGTGAGCCTGACCACCTTCCTTTTGGGCCTCGAAATTTTTCATGGGACAGGACATGGGACCCAACACGTATAAAAATGGAACCAAATGTGGAAATAAATATTCCACTGATAATAAAGTTGTTTCATCCTCGGATCCTTGCTCTGACCAGGATAAGGGTCCGACGGCAACACTAATACTTGTTCGCACAAAAGGGAGAAAGAGAGAGAGTACACAGACTACTACACGAGCTGTTTTTTTATGTAGAAAACCTTCTCTTGAATGAGAAGGGAAAACCACGGGACTTTTGTTCGAGAACTGTTTCACTATGCTAAGTTTTGGTTACAGCAGTGTATGGAAACTTAAAGAATCCCTTTTACAACGCAAGCCCTTTTTCTCTTTCTTTCTCTTCGTTCTCTCTCTATTATAGGTAGCAAGAGTAAATGTTGGGTTCCTATGCTTGGTAAATAGTTAATGTATTTATAGTGGTTGAGTTTCTCGTTGAGAGTTGACCACGTGGGGTTTGCGTGTATAATGAACCTTGCCACCAACTCTGCCAATCCCTCTTGCCGTGTAAGGAAGGTGGCATGCACGCCCACCTGGTGTGACGTCTCCTCTGCAGGGCTGCGTGTTCTATTAACCATCATGCTTCTTGTAATCTGACAGGTCAGCCACCAAATCTCTGGCGCGCCGATTTTACAGGTGAGGAGACGCCCGAGGCCCATCATGAGTCCACTGGCCATGATGGACTTCAAGCCCAATGTGCCTCTTGGGCCAATCCTGGCACTTGAACTTCTTGGGCCTTCGTGGCATCTTGGCCCAGCTTCTGGGAGACGGATCTTTTAAAGTGGGCCTTGGGTATCAATACCCATCACTAGCCCCCCATGCCAAAGATTCGAGGACTTCAACCTTTGGCATGCTTGCTGTCCGCGGAAACGTTTTAGTTGTCCATCGTAGGAGTTCTTTATGGAATTTTGTTCGCGTCCTTTGCTCTTTGCAAACGTCTGCGTCCAAGATCGGAACCAAAATGCCCGAGAGCTCGCTGAAACTTGGGTCTTGCTCAAAAAGTCCGCGGGATTCCTGGGTCAACTGTCTGGCCAGAACATTCGAGGACCCTTTGGACCTTTTGGGCACTGCTAGGCGCTCGCAAATGATCGCCATCTTCGCATGTCAGCCCGAGGCCCAAAGAAATATTCGGATCATTCTAGCCTTGATGCAGTTACGCCTGACCGCATTGAAGCACGCTTGCGTTCGTGAATTCCCTCAGGGGACGAGAGCTTGGCCGGTGCTGCCATTTCTTCCATTAAAGCACATTGAATGTGCAATTAAGGGGATTGATGTCGCCTTGGAAATCGAGGATCCACTATCTTCGGGAGCGTTTGGAGGACCGACATGTGGCTAGGGTAATGATGGGCACGCCTTCTTGAATTTTGAAGCCTTTTTATCCGTTTCAAATACGGTCTCTTGCCTTCATTCCAGCTTACTTCTTCCCACTTTGCCTTCCAAAATTTTCCAAGTCCTTGAAACGTTCTCTAACACTTCACTGTTGCGAATAGTCCATCTTCCTCTGCATTTTCCTTCGAGCATTAATGGCGCCAGGAGTGAAGGATATTGCATCTTCCTTGTCTTTGGAGAGCCTTGAGGCCATTCGCGTAAAGTACGATATACCTGATATGATAGCTATGGTAGTTCTGGAGCCCACTTGATGGCTTTATCACTGTATACGATGTCTACCTCAAGGGTGGGCTTTGCTTTCTAGTTCCCATGGAGATATACATTATTATGAGGGCCCTTAGTGTACCATTTGCGAGGCTACAGCCCAACGCCATCAGGTATCTCGTTTCACTTTGCATTTTCGCTCGTTGCCACAAGAAAGTACTTGAGCTTGCCATGGTGAAGGTTATGTTTTGCTTCACCCATAACCTGGATTGGATTGTTATGATGCCACGTCCTGAGTTCAGTGTTATAAGCTGTGGGAACCCTGATTCTACCATGAGGTGGAAAGACAAGTTTTTCTTTTTGGCGGTCTAAGATAATTGGGCTGTCGACAATACTTGGGGGAATATGGTTGCGGAGCACTGCTCTGATGCTTCTAGAGGCGAGAGGGATGCCGCCAAGGAGGTCAGAGATTTGGTGATGGCCAACCTTGGCGGCTTTAACGAGAATAAGATGAATATTTGGCTGAGACTCGAGAACCTGGTGAAAGCCAAGTTGTGTACTCAGGTCGAGAACTCTGGCGCTGCTGCCGTTTCTCAGAAGAAGTGGAAGTTGAGGAAAAAAGAGGCGACTCTGAGAATTGAGGAGCCAGTCGAGCACCCAAAGAAGAGTTGCTGGACTGAGACTTCGAAGAGACCGGCAGCCATTGTTGAGTACTCGTCTGATGACGACGCTGCCATGATAGCTCCTCATTAGGAGGCCGGGACCTTCGCCGGCGGCTCCTGTCTATGACTCTTTTGATGTTGAACCTTCATCCGCTGCCGAGTCATCCGGGCAGCCTTCTGAGCTTGTGGAGCAGCCTACCACCCAGCCTATCTCCGAGGAGCCAATCCCTAACATCCCTTTTGAATTCTCTAGTGGGGTCTCAGACTGGTTGGATATTCCCTCCGAGGATGCCATTATGGAGCAGGCTGCGAGGGAGGTTGAGGTGACACGGACTGATGAAGCAGTGGTGACGACAGCAACAACTACTGACGCTGCTGAAGCCGTGGAAAGTCAGGCTGTTAAGATGCCTGCTGCAGAGTCTGTTGAGCCCCCTTACCTAGCCCTCCAAATCTATAGTCCAATGATGATGCTGTCCACGGCCTCTGAGGATCCTCTAATCGAGGACGGTGTGATGACATCACCTGTTGTTGGAGCTGAGGTTTCCACGGAGGATCACCACGAAGAGGCAGAGCTCCCAGCCTTAGACGATGCCTCCTCCGCGCCCGAGGCAAGAGCTGACGTTTCTGTGGTTTAGGAGGCCATGACCATAGCAACGGGAGAGCCAGAAGCTCTCAAAGGGGAGGGCACTGCCGGGAGTTCCCTTGTGACTGAGGTATTCCTCTATCCCCCCTTTGGCTTTTTTTCCCTCTGTCGGTGTTCTACTGGTTTGTTTGCATTCGCAGCTTCAACACATGGTCGGCGGCCTTGGCGCAATAATCAATTAGGCTGCCTAGGTTTGCGTAGAGCTGGAGGCTTCTAGTTCTTTGGGGGTATGCATCGAAAACTTAGAGCTCAAGCTTGTCGAAGCTGAGAGCCGCATTTCCATCGTGGAGGGCCAGCTCAAGGAACAAGAGGAGTTGCATGTTGCACTTCGTGGGAGAAACCTCTTGCTGGAGCAAGAGCTCAGGACCTCATTGAAGCCTGAAGATATCGCATCTCCCTTGGAGCGCAAGTACTGGGACGCCATCCACATGTGCCGCCGAGTCATGAAGCTCTTGGTTCCCAGGTCCCCGGTTGCCCTCTTCGACCTGAGGAACTCCAACCCTCAACGTAAGGATGATCTAGTTAGCCTGTCGGCCCATTGGAGGTTTCTTGGGCCTTCGCAGGCAGGGCCGTTCGGACAACCAGGGTCTTCTGGACAGCCTGGATCCTCGCAGCGCGCGGGGCCTTCAGCCTCTTAATGTGTTTTGTTGTACACTTTTTTTTTGCACATGCATACTATTGTACACATATCGACTTTATGAATAAAATCTAAGTCGTTCCAATGTAAATGTCTTGTTTGTCTTTGTGGTTCTCTCTCGACATGCCGTTAAAGAACTTAGTCTTATACTAGTTTAATGTCTGAACCTTTTGACCGTCTTAGGCTGAAGATGCTACCTCTAGGGTCGCCGTATGTTTGCCATTTTAAGCCCCCTAAGTTTTTAGTTCAACCTCTTGTGTTGCTTGGTTTCATGCCAAGTTTTAAGTCCGACCTCTGGGGCCGCTCGTCCTCATGCGAGTTTCAATACGACCTTTTAGGCCGCTCAGACACAGCCGAGTTCTTTGTACGACCTCTTGGGCCGCTCAGACGTATCTGAATTTTTCGTATGACCTCTTGGGCTGCTCGGATATAGCCGAGTTTTTTGTACGACCTCTTGGGCCGCTCGGACATAGTCGAGTTTTTAGGGCAAGTGAAAGGAATCCTATCCACTTGACTTAGGGGCAGCCTGGGCCTTATTAATTTTTGAGATGGTGTGCGTGATCACCCCGTGGAATGCAAAATGATAATTTGAACGAAAACTGTCATTTTATTAATGAAATGTTGTGCAAGCAAGTTATGCTAACGATATACCTGTGCCCTTTACAATCTTATTGATAATATTTCTTGAGGTGAGTAGCATTCCATGCTTGTGGGACAAGCCTTCCCTCCTAGGTGCGTAGCTTGTATGCCCCATTTCGTAGCTTGAGGTTCTGACCGGTATTTTTCCCGGTGCCCTCAATGCTTCTCAGCACCAAGTCCCCCACCTCAAATTGGAATGCTTTCACCCTCTTATTGTAATATCGGGCGACCCTTTGCTGGTATGCCACAGTTCACGGTCTTGCTGCATCTCGACTTCCTCAAGAAGGTCGAGGTTCTCCCAGATTCTCTATACATTATTGAACGGATTGAAGCTTTCCACATGAAGGCTTGGCAGCTCGACTTCCACTGGGATGGTTGCCTTGACCCTATAACATAGGCTAAAAGGGGTCTCTTGCGTTGGCTCCCTTGGAGTCGTCCTGTAAGACCATAGCACTGACGGTAGCTCTTCAACCCATGAGCCCCCGGCGTGCTCCAGCTTCGTCTTTAGTCTGTATAGTATTGTACGGTTCGTGACCTCCACTTAGCCGTTGCATTGCGGGTATGCGACTGATGTATGCAGCAACCGTATCCTTAGGTTGGTACAATACTAGTGAACCTCTTTTCGGAGGATCGGGTTTCGTTGTTAGTCACAATGCATTATGGAATCCCGAACTTGCACACAATGCTCTGCTAGACGAAGTCGGTAGCGCTCCGCTCAGTTATGCGAGCCAATGGTATGGCCTCAACCCACTTTGTGAAGTAGTCGATTCCGACAATCAGAAACTTTCTTTGTCTGGACACTATTGGCAGTGGGCCAAGTATGTCCAGCCCCCATTACGCGAAGGGCCAAGGTGATTGGAAAGCTCTGAGTTCCATGTGCGGCCGGTGGGAAAGATTGTCATGGACATGACAATCTTTGCATTTCCGTACGAAATCTATGGCATCTTACTTCATAGTTGGCCAGTAGTACCCCTTATTAGCTTGAATGCGAGGTTCTTACCCTCAATGTGGGATCCAAAAACCCTGAGGTGTACCTCTCCGGTACAGTTGGCCAACCATGATAGTGTACTACCCGGCCGTCTTCTTTACTTTCTTGGCTTCTTCTGCATCCTCGGGTAGTGTCCCGTCAGACAAATACCTTAGGTTAGGGGTCATCCAGTTGTTAGCCTCTGATATTTTCATTACCTCTGTCTCGGAGTCTTTCACACTCGGCTTGCTGAGGACCTCGCGCATTCCTTAGACATATTGCTCAGGGTCTCCAGAAGCTGCCGCTTTTGCAAGTTGGTCTGCCTTTTCGTTTTCCTCCTGCGGTATGTGGATCATTTCTACCTTTTCAAACGTTGATATAAGCCCTCGGACCTTTGAGAGGTACGTGGATAGTTGTGTTGTTTGTCTTGACGTTTTTTCAGATTTGGTTGATTACCAACTCTGAGTCACTGTAGGCAATCAGGGCTTTGGCCGAGCACTCGTTTGCCAATTGTAATCTTACAAACAAGGCCTCGTACTCCGTCGCATTGTTGGTCGCTAGGAATTCGAGGACCATTGAGTATTTGATCTCTGACCCCTTAGGCGTTCTTAGCACAACGTCAGCTCTAGAACCATCCTTCATCGATGAGCCATCTACATGCAGAATCCATGTCGTTGGGCTGTGTGAATCCTCGGTGTCACAAGTGCTTAGGGAGTCCTGAGTTGCTATCGTGGTTTCGAGGATGAAGTTCGCCAAGGCTTGACCTTTTAAGGCAGGCCGTGGATGGAACTCTATGTCAAACTCACCCAATTTAATAGCCCATTTGACAAACAGTCCCGATATTTCTGGCCTCTGCAAAATCGCTATTAAGGGCTAGTCGGTCAAGACGATAATTTTGTGCACTTGGAAGTACGGTCTCAGCTTCCGAGTGGAATACACGAGCGCTATAGCCATCTTCTCTACATGGGAGTACCTTGTCACAGTGTCAGTTAAGATTTTGTTGATATGGTACACGGGCTGCTGCTGCTTGCCATTCTGTGACTCACCAAGGCTGAGCTTAAAGCTTTTTCTGAAATCGAAAGGTACAAGCATAACTCCTCGCCTGTTTGGGGAAAAGTCAACAGAGTTGGGTTTGATAAATACTCTTTAAGTTTTCGGAAGGCTTCTTCGCAGTCAAATGTCCACTAGAAGCTGTTATCCTTCGTCCCTCTCAGGGCCAAGTACTTCTCGGTAGACTTGGCTAAGAATCGTGACAGCGCTGCCAGTATTCCAGTGAGCTTTTGAACTTCTTTCACTGTCCGAGGGGACTTCATGTCAAGGATGGCTTTGATCTTTTCCAGATTTGCTTCAATCCCTCAGCGCGAAACAATGTAGCCTAAGAATTTCCTAGATGTCACCCCAAATGTACACTTGGCTAGGTTGAGCTTCATCTGGTGCGTTCTCAGAATGTTGAAGGTCTCGTCCAGATCTTGGATGTGGTGGTTGGTTATTTTGTTTTTGACGAGCATGTCGTCCACATAGACCTCGATGTTTCTTCCAATCTGGCCTTCGAATATTCTATTCAGGAGCCTCTGATAAATAGCACCTATATTCTTGAGGCCGAATGGTATAACCTTGTAACCTAATATCCCTTGGTCCGTCATGAATGACGTGTGCTCCTTGTCTTCGGGACTCATCTTTATTTGGTAGTAGCCCGAGTACGTGTCCATGAAGCTAAAAAGCTCGTTGAGTCTGCCAACGAATCAATCCTCGGGAGTGGGAAGCTGTCCTTTGGGCATGCTTTATTGACGTCTGAGAAGTCTACGCACATTCTCCACTTCCCATTATTCTTCCTGACCATCACAACGTTGGACAGCCAGTCGGGGTAGTGCACTTCCCTTATAAATCCCACGTCTAGAAGCTTCTTTACTTCGTCCCAGATCGCCACCAGCTTCTCGACCGAATAGTTTCTCTTCTTTTTCCTAACGGACTTATGACCCGGATCTAAGCCCAATTTGTGGACTATTACTCTAGCCGATATCCTTGGCATGTTACTCAGAGTCCAAGCGAAGACGTTTGAGTTTTTTCGTAAAGCTGGTCTTAGAAGGCTTAGGGCATAGAACCTCCTATTTAGACGGTCTTTTCTAGATCTCTGGGATCCAGGGGAACTCGGTCGATGGCTTCCCCGGACTTGGCTTATTGCAATGTCGTCTCATCACGAAAATCTAAGTCTCCCATGGGCTGAGGAAGAAGAGTCTGAGTGATCTGGGACAGGTAGCATGTCCGTCTGGTAGCCTTGTCCCCGAGGACTTTCCTAATCCTGCATGGTGTTGGGAACTTAATCTTCAAGTGTGGGATCGAGGTCACAGCCCCGAAGGTGGCCAGGCAAGGGCGTCCGAGGATTGCATTGTAGACCGAGGGCAGGTCCACTACTAGGAAGGAAAGGGTCTTTGATGACATCCTCGGATGGGTCCCTAGCGTGACCTCAAGATGGACGACTCCCTGTATCGGCACTGGCTTGTTGTCCAGCCCATAGAGGGGTCCTTCGATTGTGGTCATTTGGCTTCTTTTGAGCACTAATTTGAAGAAAGCTTTGAGATATAGATGTTACGCGAGCTTCTATTATTAACAAATACTCGTTTCATCTGGTAGTCTAAGCTACCGTAAAAAACGAGGGCTGTTACAACTAAGGGGTCAGAATGGGGGATATTACGTGGGCCATATCTTTGTTATAAAATTTAATGACCTCATCCCTAGATTCTACCCTAGGTTTCTTGTTCTTCGTAGCAGTGTCCTCCCAAACGCCTCCTCTGGCCGTGCTGGTGGAGACCATGTTGACCACCCCCGCGGCCACTTTGCCTCTTGGTTGATTTGCCTCATCTGCCTCTGCTGCTTCGGACGACTGCCCGGGTCTTTGTAAGAAGCGGTTGAGGTGACCTCTCTTAATAAGCTCCTCAATATCCTTCTACAATGTCCTGCAGTCCTCGGTACCATTGCCTCCGCAATGGTGGTAGTGACAGTATTTAGACTGGTCACCGCCTTCTGGGTTCTTCAGAGCCTTGAGCAATTTTAAAAACTTCTCATCCTGAATCTACATCAGGATGTTGGTATGCGAGTCGTTCAAGGGAGTAAGGTTGATGGGCCTGTACTCCCTGTGTATGTTCTGCTCAGACTTCTGCTGCTTTCTGGGCACCCGGAAGTCTTGTCGGTTCTTTGGCTGCAGTGTAAACTCTTGCTATGCACTTGGCCTCCCTAAACGTTTGCGGGCCCTTGTGTATGAGGTGCTTGAAGAAGCTACCTCCCTCTAGCATAGATAGGAATGCGATTAGCTTGACTCCATCAGTCAGCTTCAGGATCTGCTTGGCCTTGGATATGAAACGCGATAGGAAATTCTTCAAGCTTTCCCTGACGCCTTGCCTTACGCGAGTAAGGTGTCATGGTTACTTCTCGATCCTCCGGTTGGAAGCAAACTAGGAGAGGAAGGCTTCTGTCAGCTCGTTAAAGGAACAGATAGAGTCCGCAGGCATCCCGTAGAACCAGATCTTCGCATCTCCCTTGAGCGTCAAGGGGAAGCACTGGTACATTGTCGTTTCATTTAAGCCTTGAAGGCCTAAATGCTCGCGGAAGTATTCCAAGTGGTCCATTGGATCCGCACTTCCGTTGTACTCGTCGAGGTTTGGCATTTTGAATTTCGGGGGAAGCGGCCTAGCCCTGATCTCCGCTGTGACCGGCGATCTGCGAAAGTCAGCAACTTCTCCCTCAGCATCACCAAAAACTCGGCGAAACACCTTGTCGAGTTTAGCCTCCACCTGAGGCGATGCTGCCATCTTCTTCTCGTTGAGGAAAGTTCTCAACTCGTAGGGGTCTTGCGCAGCTTGTTGCCCCTGACGGCTTCTGCTCCTCAGGGGAACTTCTTCTATCGTGGCCATGTCCTGAGCGGTGCGCTCTTGGCCCTCGTGGACACAGCGAGGGTTTTGCCTCTCTGGGCTTTCCTCCTATACCTAGGGGCCTAGGCACCCTTGGAGACGCGATGGAGCACTGCTGCTTGAGGCAACCTGTGTCTGAGGGTCATCATGCTGAGCAGCTTGCTTACTGAGGTGTTTCTTCCCCTTTTCCTTGCTCTGGGACGTTGCGGTTTGGGAGGCCTTCGCCCGTGCGGCCATCTTCGTGCAAAGGTTCTGGACGTCCCTGGACATGTCGTCCATTCTTAGAGCCAGCGCCCGTACGTAAGGATTAGGATGATCCGCTACTTTGGCACAAGGAGTAGGGTCGTTATTGCCCGAGCACGCTTCTCAGACTGGAGCACTGATCTGTCCTCGGGTGTTCACCATTTTGTGTAAAGAACTGAGTGTTTAAAAGGAAACGACGGACTTTTCGTCATGCTTCCCACAGACGGCGTCAAATGTTGCATCCTCGGATCCTTTCTTTAACCAGGACGAGGATTCGACGGCAACACCAGTACTTGTTCGCACGAAAGGGAGAGAGAGAGAGTACGCGTAGTGATACACAAGCTGGCTGTTTTACGTGGAAATTTTTTTTTTTGACAAGTAATTTATTTTATTTTACGTGAAAAATTTTCTCTTAAATTAAAAGGGAAAACCACGGGACTTTTGTCCGAGAACTGTTTCACTATGTTGAGTTTTGGTTATAGGAGGCTCTCAAGTATAAGAGGTTGAGGACTTAGTGTATGGAAACTTAAAGAGTCTCTCTTACAACGCAAGCCCTTATTCTCGTTCTTTCGCTTTGTTCTCTCTCTATTACAGGTAGCAAGAGTAAATGTTGGGATCTTTTGCTTGGTAAACAGTTAATGTATTTATAGTGGCTGAGCTTTCCGTTGAGAGTTGATCACGTGGGGTTTGCGTGTACAGTTAATCCTGTCACCAACTTTGCCAATCCTTCTTGCCGTGTCAGGAAGGTGGCGTGCACGCCCGCCTAGTGTGATGTCTCCTCTGCAGGGCCGTGTGCTCTGTTGGCCATCCTGCTTCTTGCAGTCTGATAGGTCAGCCATCAAATCTCTAGCGCGTCGATTTTGCAGGCAAGGTGGTGCCTGAGGCCCATCATGAGTCCATGGGCCATGATGGACTTCAAGCCCGCTGTGCCTCGTGGGCTAGTCTTGGCACCTGAACTTCTTGGGCCTTCGTGGCATCTTGGCCCAGTTCCTGGGAGACGGATCTTTTAAAGTGGGCATTGGGTATCAATACCTATCAAAAGTGGAAATAAAATTTTTATGCTCACCAACCAAGCATGCCATTAGTGAAATCCATAATGATGACTCCAAGAGCAAAGTACCACTAGTAGTGGTTGCAGTAAGCTTGGGTAACTATTCCCCTTTGCCTTAATTTTTTGGCACATGTCACAAGCCAGTACAAAGGCCTCTATCTGCTTGAACATTCCTGGCAAGAAAAGAGTTGCTGCACTCTTCTGTTGTTTCTTTGATCTTCTGAATGTTCTCGCAAGGCAGATGCATTTAGTTCTTGAATCACATTTGTTCTCAATAAGTGTTTGCCCCCGTATAAAAGGCTATTTTTGTACCTCAACAGGCCTTTATCATACGAGAAGGGTGGTTAGCTTGTTTATCCACCACCGAGGATGTTAATAAATCTGCTACTGTAGTATCGCATAGCTTACTTGTAACTCAATCCATGAGGGAATCACCATGGTGAGGGCATTGCATTGCGTCAAATCCTTCTTTGTGGACAGTGCATCAGCCTCAAAATTCTCTTTTCCTCTCTTGTATTAAATACCTAGCTTAAGAAGAGAGAGCACAGTACAGCTCCCATCATAGGTGGACAATCCCCTTTTTTCAGACCAAGTACCTAGCTTAGGAAAGCTAAGGGTCTTCCATTTTGCATCAGTACAGCTCCGATCCGGTATAAGTTTCTATCATGAATGCAAAGGATATATCTGGAAGGGCCAGTACAGGTGCCTGTGTCATCTTTTCTTTTTTTGAGAAGTCGAAAAGCTTGGGAAGCTTTCTCATTCCATTGGAACCCTTTCTTCTTAATAAGTCTGTCAGTGGTTTGTTGTTAGTCATATTTTAACGATAATCTTTTTGTAATAGACATTTAGGCCTAGAAATCCCCTCAAAGCCTTGATGTTGGTTGGTTCATGCCATTCTCCATAGCTTCTGCCTTGGCTAGAACTGTTGCTACAATCAGGTGTCCTTAGTTTTTAATTTGGTGTTTACCAAATGGACACTAGGATTTTTTCTTTGAAAACGAAGTGTGTTTTGTCAAAAAGAGGGACTACTTTAGGGTGAGAATCCCAGTTTGGGCGATAGACCAGTATGTCATGAAAGGTATCAACACAGATCTTGTAAGGAACGGTTGAAATTTTTGGTCGATTAAGGATTAGAAGGTGGCTGGGCCATTTGTCAATCCAAAAGGCATTGCCTTTAATTCATAGTGTCGTCGATGGGTTTGCACCTGGATTTGGTGATATTCAGATCTCAAATCAACCTTAGACAAGTTCTTGGATCCATGTAGCTCATCTAGAAGATCATCAATGATGGGTATTGGGATGCTATCTTTGATGATCATTACATCGATATTTCAAGCACCAATTCTCCTTCCTTCTTTGGCCCAAGTAATTGAAAATACTGCATTCAAGGAGGGCAGCTCCTCTTTCCAGAGTACCTGTACCTGGACTTGGTTGAACTCGATATTGAGCCCAGTCAAGAATTCAAATATAGTTTCTTTTTTCACAAAACTCAGCTCTCCTGTACGTCGTTGGGAGACCCAATTCTTGTTGTGAATGACCAGGCAAAGCTGTATTAATGTTTCGTTTGGTTTATGTGAATTCAAGGAAGGGAAATACTTTTTGTCCAACCAAAAGATCTGTCCTTTGTCGAACTTTATTTTTGTTTTAAAAAAACTGGACTTACATTCATTTAATTTAGTGAATTGGGAATAACATTTGTAAAAGGTAAATTAGTAAAAAATTATGTGCCTATATTAATTTTAGCGTAAATTTCATTTTGAATTTAGTTTTCTAGAAGTTAAGGTCAAAACAATATATATTTTTACTTGTCTTTTTACAAATGTTCCAAATGTTTTATATTAGATGAAATATAAGTTTAATTTTAATTTAAAAAAATTGGATGAAGATTGGATAATTTAATAGGACATGCAGCATTGCTCTTCAATGAATGGCAAGAAGGTGTGAAAATAAGAACAGAATTAGATGAATGCTAATTTGATGATTAATAATGGGTTGCCAGTGGTGGTTTTTCGTCTATGCACGTGTCATTCGCATTCTTTTAACATTACGCCAGCCCCGTCATTCAATACGAAGAATGCGTGAGAATGGAGAATGCTCGACTCCCCTATTTTATCATTGAGCATTGTAATTTCAGCATGTGTATGAAGATGTGCATAGCATGAAGTGTCGTCTCATTCCCATTCTTTTCCTTTCCCTCCCGCCAAATGGGGCTGCATGCACAAATAGTACATCTGAGTATTATTTGAATTTCTTAGAACAGAAGAGTAAGGGAGGAGGTGGGGCCGGGGAGAGACCCGAGCATCTAATCTTCTTTGCTTGACTCATTGCAGTATTTCCGAATCAGGTGCCCTGCGGTCAATGCCATGATTGACAATGGCGTGTATAGCTGCTGGTTTTTTGTTCCATGGGGGCTCTGTCTTCCCTTGTGCTCCAATTGACATCCACGGTGACGGACTCTGGTAAGGGTTCTACTCAGCTCGCCCAAGTATATAAACACCGGGAAAAAGATTGGTTGTAATTTTTTTTTTGTTTATCCCAAGGAAGGAGCTTGCTATGCAATGGCAGTGTTGTTGATTCTCCACAGAACATTTCTTATTTTGGTTATTAGTGAGTAATTCTCTGCAGAACTAACCTGAAGCCGTAGTCAACTTATTCGACTGCCTATGTGTATCCTTCGATTTTTCACCCGAGTGATTGATTTGCTCATGGCGACCCGTTATTGTGCATTTAGTTTTTCATCCATGAGTCTTCTTATCCTATATATCTACTTCCCCCTCATCTGGGTCTGTTGAGCCACAGTCGTCCGGTTGATCCAGCGTATTGGCTATCGAAGGGGGAAAAAAAGGCTAAACCCAACCTGATGGGTGTTGTCATCCAAACCCTATTAGTTAAGTGGTTTCACAAACTTCACATTTTTACTATGGGGATGGATGGGTGTAGTCTGTTAGTCATCTTACTGTCGATCTTTTTTTTTTCCCCCTTAAAGTTAAGTCGTGCTGGCCGGCAATGACATGGAAATTTTTTGCTTATAACAACATTGAATAAGAACTATCATGTTGCGTTTTGGGTTCTCGGTTGTCGTAAGGATTAGCGAGCCTTCGGATTCCTCGTCGTTTGGAGATGATCATGAGCGGGTCCGGTTTTCGTCTTTGTGAACATGGACCCTGCACAACACAACTTGCAAACGAGAGGTCAGGGGTGCAGTAGGATTTCTTCCACCGAGGACGCTCCGATGCTCAAGTCAGCAGATTCCCGCAATAAACGGAAATGGGCGCACGCTTAGAGGTGCGCGGAAATGTGCTTGAATGCATGGGAAGTGCGTGAATGCTTATGTGGGAGAACAATGAGCGGGTGGTGGGAGGCGTGGCTCCTTATATGCACCGCGATGGGTGGTTGACTTCTTGTCGTCTGAGAAGGCTAAGGAGTTTCGATTTGGAAGATAGCTGTAGAGCTTAAGGTTGTTGACGCTAGGTCGATTATGCAAGATCCGATTGGTTCTCCCCCTTCTTCGTAGAAGAAGGGTTTTATAGGCTCTTTGGCAAGGGGCTTTGGGCGCGAGAACTCCCGTTGTAAGGGTTCGTTGGCCGCTGATTACTTTTGGCGATTGACAGCATGTCGGTTGTCGTTTAGCGGTGGCAGTTGGACTGCCGGGCGTTGCTGGCGACGCTTGATCTCCCCCTTGAGCTAAGATTGGTGGGGCTACTGTGGGTAGCTGCCCGAGCCGCTGCTGGCAGCGCTGACCGTTTCCCCATTGGTTAGCTTCTCCTGCATTTTCGTCGTTCCCTGGCAGCTGCATTAATGAGCTGTAGGCGACATCCATTGGTTACCGATCGTGGGCTGCCACGTAAGTTGCCTGGCAGCGTTGGGCCTTAATGACCTATCAGGCAACTGTTCCGTTGGCTTGGTTTCGAATCTTTTTGGGCCTTTGTCCCGGACCCAACACTAGTGCCCATGCCTGGGACAACTAGTGGTCGCGGCCTGGCATGTCCTTTGGGTCCAACTCGCGGTCACCCGGTTTCCCTCGAGACGTGCCAATGCTTGTTGCCTTCTGGGCTTGCGCCTTCCCTAGGCAGTCGTGCAGGCTTTTTTGCGCTGCAGCGATTTGGTGCCTGGGTTGGAACGATTCGCACGTTTGAGGATGCGTCTGATTCGAAGGCATTCCTATTCCATGAAAGACATCTGCAGAATACCGTGCCTCGTGAAGCGTTAGAAGGGTGCCATCTCGCCCATAAATAGGAGGGTTCCCCGGCGGGTGCAGTTCATCCTTTGGCTGGCTTCAAGGGAGCAATGCGGAGGTCTTGGCTCGACCGACCCCTGGTGGGAATCCGCGAAGGAGTTGGATGGACTAGCTCGAGATCAGGAATTCTTGGCGAAGACTGCCTTCATGCTCATACTGTGGTCGATTCTTCATGCTAATGAGGGTGGCTTAGCCACTCTGCCGCTGTCGTGCGCCTCCCCTCCACGGAGTGACTCGTTCGGCGTGCTGTGGGATCGCAGCGGAGCCATCCCGGGGGTCTTTTCCACCGGTGAAGCGCGTCGCTCGCGGTCTCCACTTCATCGGGTTCACGCGTCGGCTCCGGAGGAGGCTGAGAGGGAAGCCCCAGTGAGGGAATTGCAGAGTTTTTGTGTCCCCGCCAGAGGCTCCCGAGCTGGGTGTTGGTTCCGTCTCGGTGGATAACATTGGGTTCGTCTCCACCGGAGGCTGACCGACACGTGGTTGTCCCCGGTGCCTTGGCTTGTTGGGTAACCAGCGACAAGGCCGTGGTGATTTCATGTAGGTCACGTTCCCAAGCTTGCTCAAGCATCCGGGGCAGTCGTCGTGGGGTCTAGGGCCCTTGCCATATCTTTTTTTTCTTTCATATACTTTTGCTGCTGCAAATCTTGTACTCTGTAAGGAAGGCCTTGATTAATAAAAGTAGTCTTTCGTCTTTACTCTTCTGCCTCATAGTGCACACTTTCTCTTTCTGATCGCTTCCTCCGGTTGCGTCGCACTTTGTTCCGTGCGTACGTGTATCTCTAGGCGCTTGCGGTCAGTTCTGCCGGTTTCGTCCCCTGAGTCTTTATGCAGACCGTCATCGGGAAGACGCGGCTCAAGGGAGGCTTTTCATGTCTGACGCCGTGGAGGTTTGAACGCTGCTGGCGGCAGTCACATTCGCCCGTCTACCTGGCGCATTAAGTGCGCAGGAGATCACGGGGCGCTGCTTCATAATGATTTGCCTTGGAAACGCGCAAACCTTCAAGGATTCGCCACGTGGAGGGCATTCGTTGGCCTTGCTCTGATGCTCTTCACCTTCAGAATGCAGCTGTTTCTGGGGGAAACTTTCCCTATTTAAATGGATAAATTCTTTCCCATACAACGTGCTTTGCTGCTTCTTCGGTGGTGTGAAGCTTCGTGTTGCTTGCGATCCTTCCCCTTTCGTCTTCTTTTCGTAGTGATTTCGATGGAGGAGTCGTCCTCGTCATCTGGATCAGGACCTTCCGGAGAGCCCGAGACTGTGACTCATGCTTCTGGGATCCCTGTTGTAGCTGCGTCGGAGGGATATCATTCGGAGGCCACTGTTGTGGGCCTTATGCGATTTTCGAGGGTGCCTCCAAGCTTTGAGAGGGAGGAGAGGTCTGCCTCCTCGCGGGAGCGCGGTCCTGGGA
>JAOVVI020005263.1:0-14522 GCA_028571085.2 Nepenthes alata
TTATTTTATATTATTATATATTATTATCATTATTATTAATTATTAGGTATTATTATTATTATTATTATTAATTATTAGGTATTATTATTATTATTATTAGGTATTATTATTCCATATTATTATTATTATTGTTATTATTACACATTATTATAATAATTATTATTATTACTATTATCATTATTATTATTATCACCATTCCCACTTTATTCCTCATACTATTTTACGAACCAAATAATAGAATACTAATTCCGATCTTATTCTATTTCAACCAAACATGAGAATAAGAATTATAACTCTATTCCTATTCTATTTTATTTTTTGAAATAACTATTCTATTCCCACCTTATTGCAATCCATCAACCAAACGTACCATTAGTGTTTCAAATTTGGGGTTCATTTGGGGAATGTTATTATGTTAGTAATAGTATTTCCTTACGTAGCGTGAGATAGTGTTTTCATGATTACGTGAGTTGGTATTCCTGTTGTGCTCAGTTTGGAGTTTACTGTCAAAAAAGAAAACTCACTATCCAGCGTAAACTATCCAGGCACTCTTCTGGCAGCAGCAGAATTATTTTGGGGTTGACTTGACCCCCTTGTATGGGTCAGCATTCCATGGTTACTTTTCACAGGTCTCTTTTCTCATGGACTATTCGCTTATGGCCTTCCTGATTCAGAATTGCTATTTTGTTGTAAATGTTATGTTCATGATTATACTGTGCTCTGTCTCGCTAAAGCCATCATTGAAATTAAGATGCAGGGCTATGGAATTTATTGATATTCCCTTATGATTTGTATTTTTCTAGTTTTTGGGATCAACAATTTCCTAAATTTTCAAAGTTTTGACTCTTAAATTTGCCAGATTGGTTTGAAGAAAGGACTACAAGTCTGAGCACCATGTACTAAGTTAAGCCTGATGACCTGTTAACAGGATTTTATTTCTATATTTTAAAATTTTCTTTCTCTTTTTCTTTTGTTGTTGTTGGTGATGGTGGGGTGGAGGGTAAGATAGTAATTTACAGAGCAGGAATATTATCATTTGCTTTTTCGAGAATATTATTTGGTTAGTGGAACCTCCAGATCATTTTCATTAAATATTTACTAGCTTATCACATATATATATATATTGAAGTTTTTGTCCAGAAATTACAACACGTGGGTGGCCTGCCTGGTGGATTATAGTTAATTTGTGACTTCTGCTGTCCGATGTTGAGCTTAAGAAAGAAGCCTTCCTCTTATTAAATTTTATTAATGTGGACAAGCCCATTTGAGTTTTGTGCATGGGCAGGTTCATCTGTTATCAGATATGAGGTTAAGATCTTCAATCCTATAAATGAATCAATCTAATGGAATGCTCTACTTGACTTTTTAAGTCTGTGATTTTGAAAATTTTTACCCCAACATGTCAAAACTATGGCATATTTATTTCATAAGTTGCGTAAGATCCCTATTATATACCTTTTGACTTATCTAAAGTTGGGGTGCGGATTACAGCCATGTATGCCGCCTAAGTGACTCACATCATGAAAAATAAATGTAGCCCTTATAAACTTAAATCTGGACCCCTTTTCTTTTCTTTCTTTGGCAAAATAGGTGGTAAACTTCAGTAATGTCATTCACCATTTTAATTCATCTTTGGTCAGAAGTCCATGATGAAGGTTCTGATTAACAAAATGGCTCGTGTCTTGAGTTTTTAAAGTGGTGACTCTGTGCACACCTCTTGTTTGTCTTGCCATCTCTTGCCTGTGCTCATAATGTTCCCAGGATGGTTTTTTTCTTTCTTAAAAAATGTGATTACGTATATAAGTGACCATAATTATAGGATTGCTAAGATTTATTTGCTATTAGCAATTTTCAATTTTTTTAAATGATGCTGGGACATCTCTAAGGTCATGCTGGTACTATCTTCCTCTATATGCTAAGTGGGTGATTTTGTTTATTCTTTTCCCAAGCATGCTTTTATGCACTTCCCTTTTCTTTTTCCATATGGACATATTTATCCATGATGCTTATGCCTATTGTTACATGACAGTTTTGTGGCCATCTTTCTTCATGGTTCATATTCTTCACTGAACATTTCTCTTTTGCTTTCTGCTCGCTTTCTACACAGCCTGTGGTGGAAGCTTTTGATCCTAGGTTATTGGTTGCACCTGCTGCTAGTCATGTGATAGACTTCACTTCTGTAAAGGTTCTTCTTAACTTTCCCAACACTAATCTTAAGCCATTCTTAAGCTTTCCATGTAAAGCGTGTTTCTTTTGGCTTTTCTTCATGCGATTCACTCCTTTAACGTGTTACAGTGTTTCTTTTACACTTGACGAGAAAGAATTTATGTATATGTTGTGACTTTTGCTAGTTGAGAGATTTTAACCATCAGCAAGTTTCCTGGAGATTGGTTTTCTGCTGTTTTTGTTTGCTCTTTTTATGAATTGCTCGTATTTGGTTTATTTTCAGGGTTGTGTGTAATATGGCCTTATTCCTGTGGGTGTTGTGATCAGTTACCCTTTTTTAGTATTCTTCTGAATTATTCATCCTTCTCTCTCTGCTAAGAAATGTGTATCTTCAACTAGAAGGGAAAAGAAAAATTAGTATTACGTACAAGGGGGAAAATGCTTGCCCTATAACAATTCTTCCATATAATACATTTAGAGCTCAAACTTCGTGGTCCTTCTGATGTGTTACGAACTGTTAATATTGATTTTGTCAAAAACAACCGACCAGATAAATGTATCACAACATCAGGAATTTCTTGGCATTAAAAAGAAGTCATTTTGGCAGAAGAGAGGAAATATTGTGATTCCCTCTAGGGAATGACTTTAGTTGGAAATCCATTTGAATTCCTAAACTCAAAGCAGAGGTAAATCTACTTACACTATAATGGAGAGGATGAACTGCAAAGCTGGGAGGGAAAAATGAGATCTGACGATAAAGCCATTTCTTACCATTTATTAGATTTGATTATGGGTAATAATTCTTTTTAACCCATTTAAAATGGGCCCATTTTAATTTCTCATTGCTTTTTTCTATGTCTTTTTCAAATCTCAATATCCTTACATATGGAGAGAGAAAGTGGGTTGTAGGAGGATTGTGCATGAGTGGGATGAGTCACAGTTCTCTTGAAAAGTATATATCATTTGGGGAAGAATTTTGGAAATTTTTGCCACAGGTTAAAGAACCTGCATATAGCGTAGAACTTGTAGTCGCTGGTTGAGTTATTAGAGTGCAAATAATGACATAATGAAAATTTTGTCCAATTATTCTTTTTTCTTTTGCTTTTTGTCTAGCTTCATCCATGTTCATGACTTTGAAGCAGCAATTATCATAATAAACAACCTTCCTTTTTCTGCAGGAAGAGCAATTATATGAAATCAATATACAATTACAATTTACAGCATCTGTGGGCACGAGAGTGCATGGCTTAGCTTGTTGGTTTGATGTGTTATTTAATGGAAGGTAGTTTGCTGCTTTTATCCCGGTTTCCTCCATTTTCAACCCTTCTTCAAGGTCGTAGCTACATTTACTAATTATAATAATAAATTTTGGTACAGTTCTGTACCAAGATGGCTCACCACGGCTCCTGGTGCACCAACTACCCATTGGTACCAATTACGTTGTGTTCTCTCACAGCCGATTTATGTCATGGCTGGACAAGAAATTACTGGACGTCTTCAGATGATCGCTCATAATGCTCAGAGTTATACAATTTACCTCACTTTATCAGGTTGGTCCACAGTTATTTAATCTCACCTAATGTCTATTTTTGATTGATCGTGTTGGTTTGATCTGTACATATTCTGAACAGCAAAAATGTGGGGTCCTGGTGCTGAGCAAGGAGGAATTCTTCAGACCTCTTCTGGAGAAATGGAGCTTAAAGAGCCATACTACAGAATGTCTCAACCACAAGCGCAGGCCTATGCATTACCCCAATATCAGCAACCAAATCAACTAATACAGGTGCAGGTATTTAGTAGCTACTTATGGGTTAGTTTTGCTCTTTTGTTTTTTTTTTCTGTCGCCGACAGTTTATAGCATTTCTACTAGTGTGATTAAGCAAAAAAAGCAACATGGAAGGGCATGGGATGGTGAAAATGGCATTGAATAAATTTCTCCTGATGTTAAATATTCCAGATCTTTGTATTGCCACCATGAATTGAAATATTGGTTGATATGCATGCATACATACATACATATATATTGGTACCGATATTCAAAATATCAACTGTTCATCTAATATTTGCGGCAGGTACCAATTTTGATATTTTCATCTATGATTGCCCCATAACTAGGAACTGGAAGTAGTCCTTGGTTTTTTTTTTTTGTTTTTTTTTTCCCTGGTGCTAGTTGGAGGAGCTAGATGGAGAATGTGTATACATCACTTTGTTTTACTGGGGAATTCTGTTCTTCCTATATATTTATTTATTTTTTATAACCATAGTAGCATCATGCAAGTATCGAAGTTGTATTTTCATTACATTCCCTCCTAATAGCACTTTATCCTCAACTTGTATTGTCTTCACTTTGCATTGAATCAAAACTTTAGCATGAAAAGGTGTTAAAAGAAAGTAAAATATGATCTTCAAAAGTGATTAGCCTCCCCTCCTGTCTATGCCTTGCCTTCCATGTTACTAATTTCTATCTAGTTACCTATGTTACCATTGCAATGTGGCTTTAGAATTGGCTTTGATCGATCATTCTCTATCAGGACATACAAATTGAGTCGCCTGATCCCGACGGACCCAAGTTATTCCAGCAACAGATGCAAACCGCTGATACTCAGCTGCCCTAATCATTGTTGGATCATTTCGGGAATTCTTGAGGTGATGTCATTCTGCCCTTCAACTCGATATGATTTAATTCTTCAAAGTGCCAATCTGACCCCCATGTTGTAACATTAACTGCTCTGGCCATCGTTCCTTGTTCTCGCGCCATCGGTCCAGTCAAACATCTGCAAATGGTTCTTACCAGAAAAGAAAAGGAAGAAAGCAGCCGTAATTTATAATAAAATTTGAAAATTTTAGGTACTGGGCGGCCGCCATAACTTATGTACAATAGCATCTAAATTGTTGCAACCAAGCAATTGGTCCTAGTATTCGGTGCCAAATTTCAGATGTCTCCTATTCAATCAATGTATGGTATAATATCAAATATATACAGCTTTATCTCATATTGCAGGGAACCTATTTTGATGGTTCGGACCCGCAATACACGGTCACAGGCATAGAGTTTATACCAAGGAGATGTCACTACCTCAATTTTCCACCACAGCATAGCCAAAAAGCCATGAAAATAATACTGTAAAGCTTTTAAGTTTTATCAAGTAGAGTTGGCTATAGGATTTTATTTTATTTTTTTCTGCACATTGGTAGAGATAAAGGTATTAATAAATTAATATAGAATGAATAAATAAATGGAATGTCACGTTATAATGTATGTATGGAAGATAGTTCTATAACACTGCTCTAGAAACTCATGTTTGTGATAGGTCTTGTTATGATTATCTGAAATATTATATTTTCTTATTCTCATAATTATTACTATTTATATTTGTAATGTAAAAATGTTAAAATTATGGTAAAATATTATTTTAATATTTGCGTTTTATTACTCTTAAAGCATTCTTAATTGTTAGAAAGATAAAAGAGTACCTCAAACTCCGAAGGTATCCGCAGCGATGATTATTCAAAAGCTGAGAGTGTGATATGAGTGGTAGAGACTTCTGATATTAGCTCCGGTACTTTCAGTCCGCTTACTACTGCACAGGACGTTTGAAAATATGGAATTTTGATAATTAAATATGAATGTAAATAATAATAATTTAAGGCGTATTGCATTAATTTTTGTTATGTTATTTTTTAATATAATATTTGCTATTTGTAAATGCAAATGAATTTTTGTTAATCGTTTTGAATATATAATAAAGTATGATTTGATAGCATTTCGAACATATGAAATGAAATTCAAAACTTTGATATATATATTAAAGTTTTGAATTTTATTTCATTTAAAATGATAGTTGAGAGTTGAATTAGTTGAAATAATAGTAGAAAATTAAATTAACTAAAGAATAAAAATGGCCAAAAATAACTTTTAAAAGCCGTATGAATGTAACATGCGTGCCATTTAGATTAGCCAGTGACGCTAACCAAATACGAAACAAATTTCTGCCACTCATTGTGGACTCATCTTCTATCATTCTCTCTCTCCACTCCATGTGGCAAAACGATGATTGTTGGCTGAGTTGTTTTACCCAAAAATCGGTTAACTAGAAGGTTCCTTTCACTAACCCTTCTAATCTACAAAAACAAATGCATTGATTGATCCCATTGTGTATATGCATAGATTCATTCCCATATGTATTTGATGAGCGTGGTGGTTTAGAAGATGCTATCAATTTTTTCTCTTAAAAAAAAAATAACGAAAAACCTCCTGCCAGAGACAAACAAAGCTATTGTTGAGATGGATCATTTCTTTGTAAATCCTACACTTGCTTAGGGTTTTGTTGGACCGAAGGAGGTGAAGTTAGGATGTGTGGAAGAATGAGTAAAAACAAGGGGGCCGGGGCACACGTGGTCTCCGAGGCTGGCTAGGAGGCTGTTGTTATTTGTGGCAGAGGCACAAGTGACAGGCCGAAGAAGTGCACTTGGCCTGAGGAGGAGCCTGGTTCTGTCTGAGGTATAACCAAGGTGTGGTCAGGGTGCAGAAGACGGTTTGGTATTTCATTTGGAAGATGATTAGGAGAAGATTCCCAGAAAAAAAAAATGCTAGCCAATAACACGAGTCGTATTTTCCTGTGACCGCTGCCAGCCTGCATCGAACTCTTCAGCATGCACTGAATGTTTTCAGTGTCTGTCGCATTTCTTCAGCTTGCACGGAAGTCATGGGCATGCCCCACCCTATGTTTATTTAGGTCTCTGGTTTATGCCGTCCCTGGAAACAGTGCACGATCACAGGAATTCCAAGCGCCTGCAACTGAACTTAGAGGTACAAGACACCACATTCATGCTTATGCATTAAGAAGAGTAAATCACAATGGCTTTTCATATAAAGAAAAATGAAGGATCTTGAGCATCACATATGCAGCAGAAAACCTCAAACTCAAAACAAATTCATGTGTCATTGCAATAGCTAACTCGGAAATACCATCTTCAGGCAGCTATCATGGCAGACCCCACTTTCACATTTCAATAAAATGGTGACAAAGAAATCTAATTGCTAAGTGTCCCCTGCATGACAAGGAAAGGGGCAAACAGAATGTTCAAAGTGTTATCGTGTATTTAAAAGAGCATGTATCGTGTTGACTGCACCATCAATTTTAAGCATATGAATTGACTGTAGTTTGAACTCTTCGTCTTCAGATAATATGCACGATGTTTCTAATTCAAGCCATGAATATCTAACCCATAGTCTCCTGAGGAATTGTGATTTTTACTATGGACTGAGCATGAAGGGTGGGTAAATTTGATTGGCAGAAGTTTCGCCATGAATCTTGCTTTTGATCTTCATGATCACCAATGAATGACTGATATAGTAACATCACCATATTTCGAGCTGCTTCCCTTGCTTCTGGTAGTCTGTCATTCAATAACTCGGCTGCCATTTGAACCAAAGAAACGCGACCAAATTCATTCAGTTCTTCAGGCCTCTGCAATTGGTTAAAAGGGGAAAAAAGCACACATTATGACTGCTTAGTATCGACACTGTACCGTCATTTTTGTTAACCGAAAAAAAGGAATGATTGAATTATTGAGCTAGTGTAAAGTTTACCATCTTAGAGACACAATTAGAGATGGATATAGCAGCTTTGGCCCTAACACGAGGGTTCGAATGGCTAACGCATGTTTGAAGCTTAGGAAGCAAAGGAAGAGCGGAAACAGACTGAACCATTGCATTCAATGCCTTTTCCGCCTCTTCACACACAAAACGCTTGTCTTGAGAAGCTTTCAGCAATAGCTGCAACAGCTGTGAATTCACCACAAAAACTTGTCAAATTTCTGTTTAGGTTACATTTAAATTGTAACTGTTTGGCCCTCTTTCTTTAACTAAACTAAGGTAAAACTATGTATAACTTCTATAAATTACCCTTCACTCCTAAAATCTTAATCTTGACTGGTGGATGCAAGTGAGATGCCTATTTACAAACAAGTAATCATATTGGAGAAGTTTTTGATACATCCATTGATGTCAATGGTAGGAATATCTTCATTCTTCCACATAATTTGAATTCTAAAAGAATGAAATTATATCCAGAAATAGCAAATCAACCTCTCTGAAGAAATTGTTTGAAAAAAAAAAAACAAACTGAAGAAACAATATTTAATGTTTTCTGTGAAAAACGAAGTGATACTTGATCTCTCTGGTAGTATCTCCAGTTTACAAATGTTTTCTATGCCATATTCCATTATGATGAAAACAAAGAAAGAGTAATCACCGATAAATTGACAATCTATGTGACAAAAAGAACAAACAAGTCTAACTAAATGCTTAGCTGATTCACATCACATAAGGCCAGTATTGCCAGGCATGAAAGACAGAAAAGAACCTGAAATAAATAGAGTCTGATATGACTTTTTTTTCTGCTGTAAGGTTGTGGGGTTCTATATTAGTCATTTACGTTTTATGTCATCTACTAGAAGAAAATAGTTTTCTTTTCCCCAACACGGAAGCCAGCGATTCCAAGATGTAAAACCTGCCTGATAAAGCCAATCTGAGCCCTGCAAGAGGAAAATAGTTGTGTTTGCCCTTCGGGATCACCATTGTAAAGAAGATGAGTCCTGGTATTAGAAGAAGCTTATGAGACTGGGGAATGAATTCAAGGCAGGCTGAGTTCTGATGGAAGATGAACATCTAATTATAATGGCTCTTCTACATAAAATGCCTACACGATGCTACTTTAAAATTTCAAAAACAAAATCGGCCATGAGTTTTTTGGGAAAGGTGAATATTTTTAAACACTCTTTTATTGCTTGGTTGTGCAAATAGGTGACTCCTGACAAAAGATAGACTTACTATAACACATAGAAATGTGGATATAGGTTGTGCCTTTCATAACAGTGCTTCTGAAACTGCTAGTCATCTTCCAATCAGATTCAGGAGTTATTATTTCTATAGATTGGGCATAACTGAGCTGTGAAAAATTTTACTTTTTAAATAGACTGGCATAACTGAGCTGGTGAGAAATTTTGATGAGGAAGTAATATGTGTCAGAAGTAGTGGAAGAACAGATATGCTAGATGCCAGTAAGTGGAAAATATAAGTGGAAGGACATCAAGCTCAAGAAAAACATTAAAGGTGGAAAATATATGCCAAATGGCAGATTTATCATTCAAAGTCTTTTGCATAGGAAGTGATCTTGCAATGAATTTGAATGGCGTACGAATCCTTTCTAAGTAAGGCATTAGTGCACTGCCTTTTTCTTCGAAAGATTGCCTAATAACCTACGAAATTATTGCATTGTATAATGCTCCTTTTGGACTTCAGTTGGTACCTCTACCATATGAATAGATTCTGACCTCAGTGCTGAATATGAGCCATATATTGGAATCGGCAACCATTGAGTATTTTATTTGTTTGCAGTCTTTCATCAGCTTATTATATAGTTTGTTATTTTCTTTTTCCCAGGTCAGTAAGCCGAAAAAAAGTATACTCGATCAATGACACCAAGCAGGTATCGCCCAAAAGATGTAACATCCTACCCAATTTTGATCTAACACTGCCAATTCACATACAACCCTCTCAGCTAACAATACCGACAGAATAATAACAATCCAACAGAACAATTTTCTTTTTCATCTAGAGTGAGTTGGCCCCCACATCCATCCAAAATAGCATGTAATTTATTCAAAGGGTCTGAATTCCCTGTTAAAACCATGATCTAGATCATCTGGCTAAACCAAAGAGCAAATATTCACTTCAGATACAGCAATCTTCACAAGTGCATGCTGTTTCCCAAAGTTGCACACACCACAGGAGCAACAACTCCAACAGAAAACCATCCTCAGACTCAAAATATAAATGAAGACTTTACAAAGAAACCAGCCATGTGTTAAAAACTACCGCAACCTTCAGAAACAGAATGGTCTTCCTAATCTGACCTAATATTCTCCTTACTCAAATCAATCATCTTCCCTAAAAGAGACTCCAAGTTACTTTCAAAGAAGGTGGATGAACCTGAATGACTCTAGGAGACTGAATATTTTCTTTAGCAAAAACAACTGCATCCACCATACCATTTTTAGACTGGAAATTACTTATGAGGCAAGGACAGAAGTGTGACAGGAAGAATCACTTCAACAAAGACCATGTATTGTCAGAAAAATAAACTTACAGCAGTGTATGAGCCCACTCCATCTGACTTCACAAAACTACTATTACCCCCAAAATAGCCTCCTCAAAAAGGCAGTGCAACTCTGAATCATTAAAAGCCTTTAGCCCCTGTAGTCATCTAGAGTGGACCAACTTAACGATGAAGTTACAAATGAGGTCAAGAAATAAGCCAAATCCTTATTGACCACTTGACATGTGATCATGAACCAATTTATCCATTATTTATGAGCTCAACAACTTGTAAGAAAACATCTTTGCTGTTTATTGCTCTGCCAATCCATATTGCAGTTGATAGAACCCATATGGTCCATGGACCACTAGCTTTTCTACCCAGAAAAGAGGCAGATGAGCAAAGATTTAATATATCATCAAGATCAAAGATGTGAATCAAGATCCAGAACCTACTATAAATAACTTCAATGTGAGTTATCAAAGAATTAAAACTCCTATGGACCACATTTATTCTTCAACGAGGAGACTCAAAAGTACTGAACCACATAAGCATTTGCATAGTTATGTTAAGACATTTTACTTTGAGGGAAAAGCTGGATGGCAAACTTGATTTTATATATTTTGAACAACATGAACTATGATATATCATCAAGATGTTAATATTCCACTTTTGAAAAAAAAAATGTCAAATTCAACCTCGCATTACTACACTATCTTCACTATTTCAACATGGCTGCCTGGTTACTCCAAATATTTTTCTTCTACTCAATCCCCATAAAGTAACATAGTTTGATGCAACATAAGCAAGAAAAGGTTGAGGATTCACACCAAGTGGTCAAACGCATCCGAGGCAGTGGGCTGCAGTAACTTATCACCGTAGGCAATGAAGAGATCAGTCGAAGTCATGATCGATGTCTTGCACAATGCACTCCTAGGATTCTTCATTGCCTTCACCAACACCAACATAACCGTTTCTCTGGCATCGCACACTAAATTAGCGCATCTTACACACTAAGGAATTCTATTAAATAAGTAACTACTACAAAAAAAAAAAGAAAAAAAAGAAAGGGAAACTCTTACAGAATAGGAAGCAAGAGAGTGAAGTGATAGAGAGCGAATCGCCTAGCATCATTCAACGAGTCACAAATCTCGGTCCAATCCTTTGATTCCAACCCCTGAACTAAGCTCTGCAATTCAACATATCAAACTAAAACCAATCAGAAAAGAAACATCCATTCAAACAGAATAATCTCGTCGTTACTTAACCTAATCTCTATGTCCAGTGGAAAATACAGATGCAAAAACAAAGGATCAGTAACTTGAGTTCGAGAAAATGAAAGACCGATAGAGAGGGCGAGAAACCTCAATCTTGGCTTCAGGATCTGTAAGAGGCTTCAGATCGCCGGAAGGAATGTAATCAATGGTCGTATCTGCAGTAGCTGGCAATCGATCACCGTTTTCATTATTCTTCACAAAATCAGGTTGTTTATTTTGGATATCGAGTGCAGCTTTCGCTTGCTTTTTGACGCGATCACCGTCGACTGTTACTGGAATGGCGTCGTCTATCGGCCTCAACGCCATTAGAGGGAAGAGACAGAGATCGATTTCCTGCGCTGATTCAGTCGGCAGATTGAAGGTTTGTAGATGAGGTCGCAGTGGTACGCTAGAGGAGTAAACGTTCGATAAGGTCCAACTAAACGTCTGATTTGTTCAAACCAAGTCAAAATAATATTTAGGCAAAAAGAAAGGTTATTATTATTTAATTATCTCATAATATTACACAAAAATATATTCTCTACTTTTATAAATATAAATAAATAAATAAATATTATAATTTGTGTTTTTTTTTAAATATATGACATTTTAAGATAAATAAATTTATAAATATTGCCAATAATGAATAGTAATGCTACATATCAATTATATTATTTAATATTTATATAATTTGATGGGTTCGGTAAATTCGACCCAGAAAAAAAGTTCAACCACTCTATCCAATTCACGGGCAGTTAACCATGGATAAGATTCAACCATTTTGGCAGTTGATTATGGATAAGATCCTCTGTTAATATAAAGACCTCATCCCAATGAGAATAAAGGGGGGAGGAACAGGAGAAAACCGCAAAGTATATAGTCAGAGAGATAATCTATCCTATCCAGAAAGAATATTGAACAGGAGGCCAGCCCTCCATCATCCCAGGGGGCCAAGAAAATTTCTCAAGGGCCGATCCAAATAATTCCTATCTCCCTCTAAAAAATTCCCTTTATGTGACATCCCTTCAGAGGCATATCTTTAAGTCGTTCACGGTTAAACGTAACAAAATAGTCCACCCACCAAATATGCATCATCCATTTATCTTTCTATATTTTTGGAAAGACTTCTAACTTGAGCGTCGGAGGGTTTATGTATGAACAATTCCTGCGGATCTCTAACAACTAGTTTTCAGTTGTATTGTACAGGATTCAGATTCAAAACTATGAAAACGGATCCGCATCTGATCGACTAAAATGAAGATCCCATTTGCTGCCTCGAATCCGTAGGACAATCCGAATTTCTAGTACGCAATATTGGCACCGTCTGTGGCAACCGGCATGAGCCAATTTTGCCACTAAAAACCATAAAAATAAAACTGACGCACTTATAGCAAGCATTCCGACCAGAGAAATTAGACGACTTTCCAAACAAATGATGGCAGTACTCACCCTGCCATTGGCACGTTGACGCTTGGGGGCTAGGGGCTTCTTCTCAACACCGGTCTCCAACATAATATAAAAAAGGAAAAATGCCTAGATTTGGCCCACGACCAGTTTGACTTAGTCAAATCGGCTCCAATTTCTTTCCCAGAGTTGATTTGACTAGTCAAATCGGCTTTAGCTTTCACCCAAAAAAGTAGATGGATTGCAACGCAGCAGCAGAAAAGAAAGAAGAAAGAGGGGAGAGAGGAGGAAGAAGACAGCAAGGCTAGCAGCGGTAGCGACCACCATCGTCGGAGGAGACGTAGCCCAGATCTGAAGCCGATGATGCCTTCTTCCCATTTCCCCTCCAACTTCGTGCCGATATTTGAATGGAGAAAAGAGATCGTGAGCCACAAGGAGCCACCGCCGCTGTCGCCACCATCACCGAAGCAAAATTAACAAATCAAGGCAAATAAATCCTTCCTTCTTTTTGCGGATGCTAGGGTTGTGCTTGCATGTGGCAATGTTGTGGTGAACTAGCCAGATTTTGGTGTAATGTGTGACGGAGAGAGGAAGAAGGCGCTGACGGCACCCGCATAAGCTGCCGTTGCCACCGATCTCGTCGCCAGACGGCCATCACGGAGACTGGCAACATCGCCCGTACGAGTTCACCGATGTTCATCATCTTCAAAGCCCTCTCTCTGGTTCCTCAAACCACGCACAAAATTCATAGTCAACTGTCGAAGTTGTTGAATCTTATCCATAGTTAACCGCCGGTGATAACCGCCTGTGGATTGGATAAAGTGATTGAACTTTTTTCTGGGTTGGGTTTACCGAACCCATCATTAGCCCCCATTTCTGGTGGTTTAAAATTTTTAACCCCTAGCATGTTTCCGATGGGACGCTGCTTGTTTGACTTTGTCGACTTGCCATCTTTGAAAATTTTAATTTTTAAACTTTGACCTCCTTTGGGCCGCTCGGTGATGTAACTGAGGTTTAGAATTTAACCTCCTTCGGGCCACTCGGTGATGTAACCGAGGTTTAGAATTTGACCTCCTTTGGGTCGTTCGGTGATGTAACCGAGGTTTAGAATTTGACCTTCTTTGGACCGCTTGGTGATATAACCGTGGTTCATAATTTGACTTTCTTTGGGCCGCTTGGTGATGTAACCGATGTTTAGAATTCGATATCCTTTGGGCCGCTCGGTGATGTAACCGAAGTTTAAAATTTGACCTCCTTTCGACCACTCAGTGATGTAACCGAGGTTCAAAATTTGACCTCCTTTAGGCAGCTCGGTGATGTAACTGAGGTTCAAAATTCGACCTCCTTTGAGCCGCTCGGTGATATAACCGAGATTTAGAATTCAACCTCATTTGGGCCGCTCGACGTTCAAATTAGATGGTGTGCTATGTTCTTGGAGCGATATGGACCATGCTCTTGGCTTTCATCAGTATTTAATGACTGAATTGATTCCCTGATCACCGTGATGTCTTGTCACTAGTGGCCGTTTGGGCTACGAGATTATCAATCCAAGTTTGGTTTGCCAATGTTGGGCGGCCTCAATTATGTGGGAGTT
>JAOVVI020005264.1:0-16686 GCA_028571085.2 Nepenthes alata
AGAAATAATAAAAGTATTGAAGAAGAAAGAAGATAAGCCGAAAAATCTATCAGTGAAGGACTGGCAAGATAAACGAGACCTTACCAACTATACTATTAAGTTATGCCTGACGGACAACACATTCTAGGAGGTCCTCATCTTGACTGATTCGACGGATGTGTGGGAGAAGTTGAAGAGCCGATATAAGTCCAAATCCTTGACAACGAAGCTACATATAAAGAAATAATTTTATAGTCTGCGGTTGTCAGAAGGTGACAACTTTGAAAAGTATTTGGACGAATTTAATCAGACCGTAACACAGATATCCGCCATTGATGAGAAAATCAAGGAGGAGGATAAGACATTAGTGCTGCTAGCCTCTCTGCCAACCTCTTACGATCACATCGTCACCACTTTGTTGTTTGAAAAAGATATGTTAAAGTTGGACGAAATAATTACTTCTTTACTCATGAATGAGTCATGGTGGTCATAATGGGCCTCAACGTCTTCACAAAGTGAAGTACTTGTGACCGAGTCTAGGAAAAAGAGTAGAGGACACAGCCAAAAATTTGGAGAGAAAGGATACAGTAAATCTCGATCAAGGTATCAAAACCTTGAGTGCCATCATTATAGCAAAAAGAGCCACATTAAGAAGTAATACTTCAAGTGGAAGCGTGAGAATGTAAAAAAAGAGAAATGAGAAAAGGGACGACGTGAGAACAAATCCTCCGTCTTAGTGGTTACAGGAGGCGATCTCCTGTTGACATGTGAAGGGAACGTAGTAAACCTGACGGATAAGGAGTCCGACTGGGTGATTGATTCTGGTGTCACCTTGCATGCCAAGTCTAGAAAGGGATTGTTCATATCTTACACTTCAGGAAACTTTGGAGTGATAAAGATGGGTAATGAAGGAATATCCTAAATTATTAATAAGGGTGACGTTGTGTTGGTTACCAATAATAGGACGAAGCTGTTGTTAAAAGATGTTTGACATGTCCCTGACATCAGGCTCAATATCATCTCAACGGGTCGATTGGATGACGAAGGTTATTGTAACATCTTTTGTGAAGGAGAGTAAAAATTAGCGAGATGATTTCTGGCAGTGATAAGAGAAAAAAAGTACTTCGGCCTATACATAATGAAGGCGTCTGCAACGGCTGGAGACGTAAATATTGTAATTAGTAAGGAGACTGAAGATTTGTGCCATAGGAGGTTAGGCCATAGAAGATTGGGCCACAAGAGTGAACGCGGACTATATCATCTGGCCAGGAAGGGCCTTATTATCGGAGTAAAGGAGGACGGACTAAGGATATGTCATCATTGCTTGGCCGGCAAATAAAGGAGAGTCTCATTTCATGGAGACTTATTCACTCCAAAAGTAGAACTGGTTGATCTTGTCCACACATTTTTGTATAGACCATTCAAAGAAAAGTCGTTTGGTGGAGCTCAATATTTTATTTCTTTCGTTGACGATTATCCAGAAAGCTGTGGGTTTACCCATTGAAAATCAAGGACTAGGTCTTCGGTATATTTGAGTAATTTTATACTCTTGTTGGGTGACAGATGGGCAAGAAAATGAAAGTCGTCCGAAGTGATAATGACAGTGAATACGTCGATCATATGGCATTAGGTATCAAAAAATACCTCCAAAGACATCACAGTTGGACGGAGTGGCTGAGCGGATAAACAACACACTTCTAGAAAGAGTCTAGTGCATGTTTTTCAAAGTAAAACTTTCTGGACACTTTCGGGCCATAGCATTGAAGACAACGAACTACATCATAAATAGGTTTCCGAGTAAACCCTTGAAGGGTTAAGTGTTTTAGAAGATGTGGTCGAACAAGGAGCCATATTATTATCATCTATGAGTGTTTGGATTTAAAGCCTTTACTCATGTCCCAAAAGATGAAAGGAAAAAGTTGGAGCAAAAAATGATACAATGCATTTTTCTGGGCTATGAAAAAGATGAGTTGGGTTATAGATTTTATGATCTAGTTAGAAGAGGACTTGTCCGATCAAGGGACGTAACCTTTGTTAAAGTTGAAACGATTAAAGATATTGGGATGAAGGCTAAGTGTGATATTGAGCAGACGAATAAAATAAGTGTCGAAGATGTCCGTCCAGTGCCACTGGAAGACGAGGACAATGATCCTGAGGTCGCTGAGGATAATGGAAGGGTGATCATATCACCTGATGAAGACCAGGACGAAATCATTCCTCAATCGGTCGAGGATGTGCCTGTCAAATGATCTTCACGAAACAGACGATCGTCCGTCCGTCTATCACCCAGTGAATATGTTATGCTCACTGATACCGAAGAGCCTGAGAGTTATAAAGAGGCTATGGAGGATGAGAGTAAAAAAAAATGGTTGAAAGCCATGAATGATGAAATAAATTCTCTTCATGAGAATCACACCTTTGACTTAATCAAACTTTCTTAGGGAAAGAAGGTCCTAAATAACAAATGGGTATTCTGATTAAAAACGGATGAAAATACCATGAAGTTAAAGTATAAGACACAGCTAGTGGTGAAAGGTTTCAGTCAACGGAAGGGAATCGATTTCTATGAGATTTTTGCTCCCGTGGTAAAGATGTCTTCAATATAGGTTGTGTTTGGTTTGGCAGCCGCCCGAAATTCAGAAGTAAACTAGATGGATTTTTGGACAGCTTTTCCTCATGGTTAATTGGAGGAAGAAATCTATATAAAATACCTCGAAGGGTTCGGGATTAAAGGGAATGAGCAACTAGTGTGTCGTTTAAGAAAAAACCTATATGGGTTGAAACAGGCTCTAAAACAGTGGTACAAGAAGTTTAAATTAGTCTTATGATTAGTCAATGATACTGGCAAATTACTTGTGATCACTGTGTTTTCACACAAAGGTTTTCGGAAGACGATTTTGTTATCCTTCTTCTTTACGTGGACGATATGTTGATCGTTGGACAAAACAGTACTCGGATAAAGAAGTTGAAAGAGCAACTTAGGCAATCTTTTGCCATAAAAAATCTTGAACTGGAAAACCAGATTCTTGGTGTTAGAATCATTCGCGATTGGGAGGCAGGGAGACTATGGTTGTCTTAAGAAAACTACTTTGAGATGATACTACAACGATCTAACATGGATAAGTCTATGCTTGTTAGCACTCCACTTGTAAATCACCACAAGTTGAGCAATCGCCAGTGTCCATCTTTAGACGAAGAGAAAGCGTATATGAGAGGCGTTTCCTACTCCTTAACCGTAGGAAGCCTCATGTATGCCTTGGTATACACCAGGCCGAACATAATACATGTTGTTGGCACAGTCAGGTAATTTTTGTCTAATCCAGGGAAGGAATATTGGTCCACGGTGAAGTGTATTATGAGATATATTTGAGAAATTTCTAAGAGATGCTTGTATTTTAGAAGTGACAAGTCTCGATTGGTGGGCTACTCGGATGCTGATATGGCCCGAGATATTGACAGTCGTAAGTCCACTTCAGGATACTTAGTAAAATTTATAGGATGAGCAATTTTTTGACAGTCCTTCCAGCACCTCCAGTGTCGCGCCCAGCACCGCGAGTGTCGCTCCCAGTACCTCCTGTCTCGCGCCAGGCACCGCGAGTGTCGCTCCGAGCACCTCCAATGTGTTGCTCTTTCTACTACCAAAATCGAGTATATTACCGTGATAAAAGCTTGTAAGAAGATGTTGTGGATGAAGAAGTTCATTCAGGAACTGAGACTTGAACAGAAAAAATATGTGGTACTTTACGATAGCCAGAATGTCATTTATTTATGTAAAAATTCCTCATTCTATCCAGATCAAAGCATATTAATGTGCGATATTATTTGGTGAGAGACATACTAAAAGTCGGTCTACTGTCACTAAAAAAATTAACACTGAAAAAAATAGGACAGACATGATGACCAAGATTTTACCAAAATAAAAGAATAAAATATGTTGCAAATTGGTTGGGCTGATAGACTTAACTTCCTCACGATCATGAGAAAAAGTTTATTGGGAATCACTCCCATGTGGAAGTCCTTATGACTAGGGATCTTGGACGGAGCACGTGTGTGCTACTTTAAGTAGAAGAAATTTTGATCAAAATAGTTGATCGAAACCTTCTCGATGGTTAACCTCAACCGGTCAATATGTTGACCGGTTAAAATCGTAAAACGACTAACTCTGCTGAAGAATCAGGACAAACTATTTTGATCGGTCAATTATGTAATTGACCGGCCAAGAATGAGAGTTTGGTCAACAGGGTTGACCGACTGAGTATGAAAGGACTGAATGACTGTCATATCCCAAAAAATTATACAGTATACCTACATGATGGGATAGTTGATAGACATCATTCTTAGAACTCCAACCACTGATCAGTTTATAGGAGCAGGCATGCGTCGCCTGCTGCAGGATAGGGCGTGTGCATGCACATATGTCGACATTGAAAGTTGAGCACTAACCACTAAGGAGGGTTATGGTGGAGGATGTATGTATATATATGTGTGTATATACACACTCAAAAATTATGGGTGAGAAGAAAGAGAGAGAAGTGAAAAGTAGTGAGAAAATAGATGAGAGAAAGCGAAAAAGAAAGAGAGCGATGAGTGAAAATAAAGTGTAAAAATTCTTTGTTTACCTATTCTTATTTTTCGCCTCCTATAATTTATATAACAAATATCTTATATTTAGTAATTTTTTAGTAGATTTAGTGTCTCATGATTTTTTTTTTTTCAGATAAATTTTTTACATAAAATACTTAATGTTCATTTATCTTCTCTTACTTTTAGTTCACAGTATGTGCTCTTTTGTCAGTCGATCGCTCGTTCCGGCCAACAGGTGTATTGTTCCTGTGTCTTTGTCAACGGGTCGCCCATTACCGCCAATAATAAAATTTTGTGATAGCTATTTTAAATACCACGGGGTTGCTCTTATACTTAGTGATTTGTTTGATGGATGGATTAAATAGTACATCTTGTCCCTTATGTTCTCCATTTTCATTAATGAAGTCTTCTAGCTTCTTCAAAGGTTGGAGAGGCATCCACCAAGGGGACCTTTTGTCTTGTCGAATATGGAGGTCTTTTATGGTATTATGAAAGCTAAAACATTCAATAATCTAGATTTTATCTTTAATTGAAAATGTAAAGATTTTGAGACTACAATACTCACATTTGCAGATGACCTCCTCGTTTTTTGTGCGGCAAATCAGAATTTTAAATTAGAAAATTCTTCACTATATTTTTTAATTTAATTTTTAACTTAGAAAAAAATGAATGCTTTATTTGATGACCCATATATATATATATATATATATACATTTGCCTTTTATAACAACTATTTTAAATTTTAATATTTGAGATTAATATAAGTTTTCTTTTAGAAATATTATTGGTAGATTTTCTCATCAAATTAATACAACCGAATTAGGTAGATTTTAGCCAATCATATTTTATTAACAACTTAAATATTAATCCGAGTAAATTATGGTAAAAAAGATCAGAATTCTTACATATTTCTAAACCCAAGATTTCTGTGAAAGTCATTGGTTGCGTTCATCTGCAACGGCTACCTGCAAACCCTGAAACTCATACTTCACGATTGAATTGATAGAATTACGAAAACCAAATTAATTAAACGGTTTAAGAGATGATGTTACTAAATGAAATAACGACTTATTTTTTAAAATATATCATTATATTTATAAAATAATTCTACATAAAATATCATATTGTATAATAACGTGTTAAAAATATATACTCATATTTTTAAAATATTTATTATACTGGGTACTTTGCAAAAAATAAAATAAAAAAAAAATTATATATAAAATAGAGAGAGAGAAATATCAAAGTTATTGTTTGGTTTGCAGAGCTGTTGATGTATTTAAATGACTGATGGAGAAGGATGATTGGGTGGTCAGATGAAGATGTTCAGCGTCACGGCCAGAAATTCGGCTTTAACTGCGGCGTGCATAAAATTAAATTAAATTCACCTAATTTATTAATTATTTATTTAGATTTTAAAAAAATAAAAATCATTTTGACAGTAAAAAAAATAAGTTTTCTGTAAGTAATGAATAGCTTAAATTTTTTTGTATAATTTTTATTGAAAATATATTATGAAAATAATTTATCTCTTTTTGATTATATCGTGACACTCTACGTAAAATGAGTACACCTCTAAAACGATTGGGGAGGCATCCAATGTCATAGGTGTTAGATGCCGTCTTTCGTCCAACATGAGCCATCTAATTAAAATTGGACGGCTCAAGCGTTTATTAGCTGAGTTATAATCACAACCATCCGATTTTAAAATTAATCGGATGGCTATGATTAAATATTGTTTGATTAAATCTTGACCGTTCGTTTCGTCAAATCTAATGGCTAGAAAACGAGCGCACAATAATTATAATTTTAAATTTCAATTTCCCTCTCTTTTCCTCCCAAATCTACCCTCATGCTGCATGATTTATCTCTTCCTCTCCTCTCAATACTCCGTTGGATTTAATCCAACGGCCTCCATTAAGCGCCTCTGAGTTTCAAATTAATAGCGGCCGATCAGTTAAATAAAAAATAAGGAGAAGAAGAGGAATAGGCAAAGGAGAGAGACAGAGACAAAGAAAAAGGAAGAGAAATATAGCAAAAGAAAAATGAGTTACTGTGCAGCCACATTTGGAGCGCGCGGCCGGAGATAGAGAGGACGAATACGAGCACTAGCCGCTGTAGATTTGGAGTGAAGCTTTGGAGAATAACACAGATCGAAGCCGAAGAGGAGAGGAGAGGAGAGGGAGAGAGAAGACGTGCAGTAGAAGAGCGGCTTTGGGAGGGAGAGAGAGAAATTTTAAAGTTTAAAATTAGAGTTTTTGTGCACTCGTATTTTATCTGTTAGATTAGACAAAATGGATGGCCATTATCTTATCAGACAATATTTAATTATAGCTGTTCGATTAATTTTAAAATCAAATAATTGAGATTATATCTCATTTAATAAATATATGGGCCGTTTGATTTTGACTGGACACTCTCCTTGGGCTTAGAAAGAGTGAAAGAAGTTTGCCAAACCCTTTCATAATGCAATCTCAATAGCCGTAGCTTATTGGATTGACAAGTATAAAGCAATTAGGGCTTAGAAAATTACTCCCAAGTATTTGAAAATGAAGAACACTCAAATAAATTAAGTTGTTTAATCAACTTGATTCAGTCATTTTAAATTTTTATAAAGTTTAATCAAATTATAAAAGTATTACAAGTAGATATTATTATAAAATTAGATCTTGATGCGTATCTGGATCTGATTTCGAACAGATTCGGATTATTCTTGGATGATTCGATTCGGCTCCGTTCACCGAGTGCGGGTCCTGCACACCACTAAAACGAACAAGAGGTCAGCGTTATCGGCAGAAAGTTGTCCCACCGAAAATACTCCAACGCTCAAGTCAGTAAGGCAATTTCTGATGAAAAAAATTGAAAAGCTTGAGAGTTGAATGAAGGGGATGAGGAGTGTGTAGATCCAGATATAAGAGAGACGCGAGACCTTTCTTGTATCTGGATGGCGGGAAGGCAGGAAGCGGCCGTGAAGGGTTCGCTTGTTGTCGTAGAGAGGGTTTGAGGTTCTGAGAGCTTCTGACTACAGCAGGCAAGATGGAGCTCGTTTTAGAACACTTAGGATATTTTGTGTAATTCGATCGGTATCAATCAGTATGCGTATATCTGAAATATTATAATTTTTAAATACTATATATTTTTGAATATTTTATGTAAATATAATTTTAAATAAACACATTAAAAATAAAAAAAATATTTATGAATTGGTTTGATTTAGCTTATGCACGAATACGGTTAAAACTTTTAATGAGATAATTATTACTTATTCAGTCTCCCTCAACTTATCAGACATAATTTTTTATCAAAATTTGACATATATTTAGTCTGAATTTAATTTTATCACTTGTGTTTTTTAGCTATAAACAGTTTATCTCTTAAAAATAATACTGAAACTATAATTACATGAGTAACAATAACAAAACCCTATGTCTAATTCAAAAAAAAAATTAACTACATAAATTCAATTTATTATCTCAATCTATTTACTATAACATTATTCAATAGAATAAATATTTCATCATATTACTCTATATTTTTGTAGGTTAACATCATCTTTCCTTATTTAAAACCATATTTAACTTATATATTTTTTATAATTATTATTTTTAATTTATATTTTAAATATCTGAATAATTATAAATATTTTACTAAAAAAAATGACAAAAATAGTCTAATTAGGTACCCATTATGTGCCCTAGTATACAACAACGGGGTAAGAAGCATTTCTTTAGGGGGAAATCATGAGGAATAGTATCGGATTCTAAAGGAGAGAATATATAAATTGATGCTTTCCCTGATTTTCCACTGAATGGAAGAAAAAGGAAAATTTGTTAAGAAATATATTTTAAAAATATTTTTTAATTATCTTTAGAATATTTTTATTCATATATTTTTGTATGAAATATAAGAATGAATTAGACATTCCACCATTAAAAATATTTAAATAATAATTAAAAAAATATTTTATAATACCATTACCAAAAAATATATATATATAAACCTAATTTTCCCATTCTCTTCCTCCATTCAACTTCCCATATCCTCCACAATCTTACGGAATCGGATGCCTTTCTGTGAGCTCTCCCCTTTATCTAAAACCCTTTCCACCATTCCAAACTAGCCACAATCTTAAGGGGAGGCCAAGAAAAATCAAAATAAATAAAAAGTAAAATATTAGACAAAAAAAAAAAAAAAAACCGACCCAATATATAATACTTTTAATCTCTTTTGTTTCTAAGTACTGTCAGAGGGATACCATTTGAATATTTTTGATGATACAAACTCTCATCTATCTGTATATATTAATAATATACTGATATAAAAATAGATAAATGGATGAATGTCAATCATTCGATGATATCTAAAATATAATTAAATAATATATTTAAAATATTTTTCTTTTTTTATATATTTATCATCCTTTTTTTTTTCTTTTGATTCTCTTAAATTATATGTAGATATACTCTATAATCACATGTTAAAAGCAGGGGAGCTTTTTTTTTTTTATTGGTGGAGGAATAAGAAGGTCCTGTGAAAGTAACCAGGCTGTATTCCTCTTCTCTGTTTCTTTCTTCTGCATTTTTTTTTTCTTTTGAATTTTTCTTTCTTCTCCACCTTTATATATTCTGATCGCAGCCATATGCTGCCATCAAGCCCACAGACTACTCTGTTTTACTTGGGGTCCTTTCTTTATTTAATTATTTTTAGAATATTTTTAATGATGTACTTAATTAATTATTCATAATAATGAGTTTAATATAAAAAAAATAAATAGATAAATAAATATCAATTTATTTCTGCCAAAGATGGGTAAAAAGTACTTAGAAGACAGTTTTTGAATTGGGAAAGTTATATAATAAATATTGAACGATAAGTAATTTTTTAAGTATAGATTAAATGCTGATATTTAATGATAAATTAACAGTAAAAGGAATCGATACTGCCTTTATTAGTTCTGAACTTTTAATAAAAATGAAAGCAGCAACACAGACAGAGAGCTTCCTTTTGTTGTGGTCGGCGAGGCATTTTTATTTTGCTTTCCTTCAATCAAACTAGCCAAAAAATAATAATAAAAAAAAACATCAATATGATCGAATCGAGTTTTTCCAACACACGATGTTAAAACTCGAACAAATTACTCGGCCTTCTCCTTCGGCTGATCCGGGCCTGTCATCTGCCAATACAGTTCAAGCAGAAGAAAGATCAGTGGTGAGATCGCGGCCGATGAGACAAAACATGGAGGGCAAGAAACACATGCTGCAACTTCCGATTACATTGCCATGACAAGAAGCTTGGTAGGCATGGCAATGCGTCGGGCTGGGTAGGAGAGATGAACCCAAACTGAACCCAATACTTCTTCCAACACAAAACCAACCACCTACCTTCCAGGTTGGGGAAAAAATCGATATTTTGGATTATATCTAAATACAAATCCAAACTAAAACTACTATTTTTTATCCTAACAAAATTATAAATTTTGATAATATTTGTATAAATTTTGGTCATTTAAGTAAATAATACAAGTTACCGATAGAAAACAAAATTTAGATTTCATTAAAAATAATTTAGCTCACATAAAACTTAAACAATACTTTCAACAATCAAACGAAAACATAAATATTCTGAATTTTAAATTCATAATGTAACTAAAATCTCGACACCCTTCAAAGTATCAAACAACTATCCAAGCATATATATCCATATATATAGAATATTGTGACGTTTGGGCCGGGTATGGATGAATTGTGGATATTATCCAAATTGAGTAAAAACAAGTAAAGCCCAGTCAATTAGTGTCAGATAATATCGGGTTTGGATTTTTTTTCCCCATCCCTAAAGGTGGATCCAATATAAAAGCAGCAAATTAGATGTCTTCTATAACAACCTGAGCTAAAAAGATTAAGAAACGGGAGACATAAACAGCACTAGGATCAAATAGAAATTGACATAAAAACATCATACCTTGCAGATGAAATTAAACGGCGCAGCTAACAAGAAGCAAAGGGCTCGTCTGGCATGCTTGGAATCTGCTGCCATCCCATGCAATGTTTGAGAACATGCACAAGAGAATCACTAGGCGGCTCAACAGTCCACGTAGGGTAAAATTTGCTCGGATGATACACGCTATCTTCACAAGCCAAAGGCGCTAAACCTGCCTGAGCACCATTCAAAAACAAGTCGCCTTCGGATATTATGCTGCCTGTGGCTGTCTCTTCCTTGTCAGCTGCCTGCACCAAGTTGCATTACTGGTTATCGCATGTCAAGGATATCAGAGCAAAGCATATTCATGTCAATCCTCATGCATGGATTAAATTAAATGATGTTATTCTTGGGTTAAAAGCAGCTTCTTCCAAAAGTTGGGAGGGGCAGATCAAAGCTGTAAGTTTCAATCTATATACGAAACGTACTGGCTTTTTTCTTTTCTTTTTTTTTTTTGGAGGTTTGGTTTCATTGACAGCATAATAGCGCATTTGATCTTCAAATCTGTAAAATCATGATAGAGCTCCTGTACTTGATATTAGTAAAGAGCCCTATAACTAGTATAGCAGAACAGCCAACGTCAAAGCTTACTTTGTTATTATGACATCTATGCTGCTCTATACAAGAAATCACCAAGAATATATTCTTCATAAATCAAAAGTATTATCTCCACATATGACACATTGAAATCTTATATCCAAATGATAAACTGCAAAGGAGTAGGCAGCGCTCATGGGTGGCAACATTGAGAAAAACCCGAGAGACAAACTAGATAAGGATGTATAGATGAATCCTCCCCGCATGCAAATCAATCCATGGAGACATTCTACAGAGTCAAATGGCTGTCAAATTGATTTCCACCATCTCACTTCACGTTTTACCTCTCCATTCTTTGCTCGACTCAAATGTGAAAACCCAACTAATTTCCATTCAATACCAAATTGAATGAGTATACAAGGGGTTATTCATAATAGGCTATGAGCCTACGACACTTGGAAAAGAAGGATAAGGAAACCTAATCATGCCACAACTCGTTTTCCTAATCTAATATAAAAATAAAGTCCCATCTAAAATATTCTAAGAAAATAAACCTAAATAAGATAATTCTAAAATATTTGAAATTATAGTCCTTAAGCTAAGACAACTGGGTTAATCCAACATAATGCAATACCTGGAATGCAGTATTAAGTGCCAAAAGCGTATGAACCCTCATCCATTGGTGTCACTTCCAGCTAATTATGGATGTTTGCTTTGTTTCTTTTCTTTCAAAGTTATGCCACATACCAATCTAGATATTCTAATTTCATTTTAATTTAACATACTTTTTGTATTGATTGCTCCACACTCTAATTCACATAAAGTAGCCAGTCTTATTGCCTTCTCATAAGATTGTGCCTCTCAATTTCAAAATACAAAAACCACATAAAACTAAGGGCACATTTTTTTATTTTATGAACTCTCCTTAACCATATGCATTGAGTCTCCTCGGTTTCCACTTTTTCTTAACTGATTCATGGTAAGAATCAATTGCATTTCACAATTTCCTGAGGGTCAATTTAAATTGCAGCAAATCACATTTAAGTCAGGTTTGTTTGGAACCACAAAATTCACATTACCCACATAGCACCACCAAATTTGCATTTTGAAATATATCCACCGAAAAATGGTGAAATTCAGCAATAAAGGGATTTACATATAGTGTTCCTTGGATTTGGAGATGGTTATGATACAGCATGTAAGGAAGTTTTATGGTGGGTAGTATAAAAGAGCGGAACAAGTACCAAATATGAAAATTCCATCGAAGATACTTGATAAAGGGAAGAAGGGAAAAAGTAGGGCATAGAGACAGAGGAGTAGAGACAAGAACATAGATCAAAGGAATAACGACAAGAATAAAGAAGAAACCAAGGGAGAGAGGGGGAAGGAAATCACAATACTCAATTGCATTTAATTTCTCAAGCATTCATCCATCTCTTAAACAATAAAAGTAGGATTCTTATATAGGGAACCCGAATCCTAAACTAAGTTAAAAAAATATATAACTTACTAACTAAATATGATTTAAGTTTCTAAAATAAAAGAAAATCTCAATCAAATAAAAATAAATCAAATAAAATTGCAGCAAAATAAAAGCAAATAAAATCGTAAACTTTTAAATAAAATAAAATTAAAGGGAATCAAAATAAATCTCTTCTAATTTGGTATAGTTTGGATGTGCGCATCAATACCTATCAAGGGTAAATAATTAAAAAGGCCATTAAATACACTTATGATGGGTTAATGATAAGAAGAAGAAAAACCAAGGATTTTAATAAGGATGTACTTACATCAATAATGAATGCAGTCTTTTACCATTTCGCCTTAGTTGTGGATGAGGTTACCAAACAGTCAAGATGAGTATGCCAGTATACAGTGTCATGAACATTAGTTGGTGATAGATGAGATTAAAGTACAACTAAGCTAATTGCATAGCCAAAAAGAAAAAAAGAAAGAAGCAATTGTAAGTTAGAATAAATGAGAAAGGTTATATATATAATATAAAGGGCTCCACATTAGGAGCAAAATCATGAACATGAAGAGCAATTTCACATACAACATAATAAACATATAAATGTTAATGATCAAGAAATACCTAGAGTCGTGTTTGTTATAGGGTAAGTAAACACAAACAATCCCACTTCCTAGAAAACAAGATTTACACCATATGTTTGGTTAGCATCAAGATAAAACTCAAAAGGAACTTTACTTCTTTTGACTAGTCGACATTATCAGACAAAAATATCTTACTAATCTCCTCTTCAATACATTTAACTTCTTGACTTGAAAAAACCCCATATCCCTTACTATAATGATGGAAAAAATCTCAAATATCTCTATTGATGTATGATAGTGAGTCAAATTTATCATTTCAATCATATTTCCATGAAGTAAAACTACAAATCAAGTATGATAGATGAGAATGATCTAGGATAACTTTTGTGAACCAAACAAACAAAAAAATGCTTGCTGAGAAATAATTCCAGGTAGTTAATTCTTAGGAAGTCCATTCAACTACCCAGATGTGTGAAACTGAAGCAAAAGTGGCAGAAAACTAGCATTCTTCATTACCTTAGCTCTATAATTCAAAAAAACAAAAAGATGCAGATGCAATGCATAGAGATAACGTAGGATGGGTAAAATAAAAAGTGCATTGGGAATGTATTGTGATGGACATATATCTTTAAATTAAAGGGACATTTTAACTGACAATATAAGATCAGCTTTATTAGATGAATTGGAATGCTGGGAATTAAACATGCAGATAAACCATTGCAAAAAATGAAGACATTGAGATGGATGAAATGTGTAGCTCTAAAATCATACAATAAACTTTAGCAAGAAATTAGAACTCACACATTAGCGGAACATATAACCAAAGACACAGGGTAGATAAGACACCAGTAAGAAAGATGATTGGAGTGAGGTCGATAAAGAGATAATCTAAAATTATTTATATTTTTAGAGGATAATACCCAAGGAGAGAAATAACAAAAAACAGATTCACAGAGTGGCTTTGCTGTTGCTACAAATCAGATTGAAAGAATTAGAATAGCATGTCAAATTTGGCTAGTTAGAAAAAGTATATAATGTTGCTTCTACTTTCAAAATAGGTTATCCAACTTCACTTAGTGGGACTTCTGTTGCTATAATTTGATAAGTATCAGATTGAAGGAATGGAAATGACTTTTTGATTCCTTGCAAACAAACTCATGCACTCATTTACCTTTTCTCAAAAGCATCAGATTTTAGGACCACTATCCGCAATTATATGCTTCTCTTTAACACTCTAGTCTTATCTATCAACACAAAATCTTATGCAATCACCAGACATTACAAAACCTCAGTTTGAAAAAGTAAGCAAAGTTCATACACAGCTAAAGAAAAAATGTGAATATTCAAGGCCAACTTTGCTAGGTAACTAGTTTAATAGAAGAATCCAAGTTTTCCAACTTCATCCATCCTCACTCACAAGATATTAGACAGACAACATTCAAAAGATAATATTATAGTCATCAAATGCAATTTTTTTGCATTCTTCAAGGCAACTATTTTATCCACAAAGATAGGTTAAGCTCATAGTACGAGATTAGATTTGGTGGTCAAGGAAACAACATGTTCCAAAAGTAATAGTTATTAGACAAAGGTCCATGAGATAGTTTTATAATCCAACACATCTCATCGCACAAGTTCTTTGAGACCTGAATTAAGCACAGGCTTTACTTTATAACTATTCAAAATATATGTTTTTAAGAAAATGAGGGTTTGTAGGATAGCTTCTGGGCTAGAAGTGTGGATTAAGCTGAGATCCAGATTTACCATGTGCGCAAATATGTGTTTAAGAAATGGAGGTTCCAAGTGATAGAACTCTATACCAATGGCTAGAGACACTCATACATCATCTAGTAACCAACTCATACTAACAATTGAATTAATTAGGTGGAGGTACAAAAATAGTTTATCCTCATTAATAGTGTGCATCATACAATCCAGTTTCTTGGGGTGATATTCTATGATAAGCATCAAAGTGTTTGAGACTAAGAGAATAGCTCAGTACAGATATGGAACTCGTGGAAGTATAAGAACCACTAAGATCCCTTACTCAGCAACACTAGCTGTCCAGCATAAATATACTGCTATTCCTTTTGTTTCCCGACTAGTTTTTGTTGCATCAGTTTGTCTATCAATGTTTAAGAATTCACAATTAACTATTAGTACCACGAGCGCAGCATCTCAAATTTCCATCAGGAATGGTTCTTTAATTAAGGACACTAAGAATGGCACATGGAAGTATTATTTAACCCCAGACATCTGAGTTCAGGAATTTGTTGCTCAAATGCTACTCAATCAACAAGTAAATAAATTGGTAAAGAAATGAACAACTGGTGATAATTTAACTCTTTCAGCAAGCACAGAAGCAGGAAAGATGACAACTTGAATGAGAACTGCTTGGCATAGGGGATATACTGACTGCAGGACACCAAAAAATATAATGTTACTTGTATCAGTACTTATTGTTAAGTTTTATGCTTCAGAAAAATTAAAATCCATGCAGAAAAGGTGATGTAGACATCTCAAAGCTTTATGCATGGAGATTTGATTTTTTTTTTTGTTTCCATGTTTTTCATATGGAAGGTTGTGTGTTATTTTCATTATTGAAATCCATGATTTTATTTTAGAGAGTCAGAATACCTATGGAAGGTTGTATTTTATTTTCATTATTTTGTATTTTAGGTCATCATTAATTTAAAAAATTATACCTATTTCCTAATTAACCTATGAAGTAGGAACAGGATGCTTTTATATGAAGTTCTTATTTTTTATTATTTGATCAGCTATTAATGTATAAAATTATTGTTGATAGATTGCATTTCTCCTTTCACTTAGTAATATTTGTTTCTCCCTTTTCTCTATTTTCTTATCTGCTTCTATTTTCCTTTTCTCATCTTCTTTCCTTCCTTGCATCAAATTTGGTACAGAGCCAAAAGTCCTAATTTTCCATGGCTTCCATTATTTCTCTAACAATACATGGTGGCTGCTTACATCAGCCACTATTGCAGCCAGCCCACCACCTTCACAAACATCATTCATCATCATAACAACACCACACCCAGGATAAACCACTAAAAAAAATCCCACAATTACAGCAAACCCACCCAATTGAAGGTTTTATTCCATCATCACCTCTAACCAGCTTGTAAAAAAAAAGAGACTGAAAAAATGAAGAAAAAGGGTTTGTCTAAACTCTACAATGGACGTTGATAAAAAAAATTTTTTGTTGAAGAAAAACAAATCATCAAAATCTGCTGTTGAAGGCAAGACAGATAGAGAGAGATACTTAAGGCTGTCAAAGAAGAGGGACTTGCTGACTTATTTAGATCATACGCCAGTTTAAGTACTGGGACTACCACACAGGGCCCAAATGCATATAGCATCCGCTTGTTTAACATCAGCACAGGCTATCATTTGATTCACATGCAATTGATTCCAGTCTCTTTGTTGCATGATCAGATGCATCTGTTGAACTTCTCTTTGGTCTTCACATTTCTTTAATAGTATTTATTTTATCTAAAGTGTGCTATTTCAGTTCTCCCCCAACCACCCCGG